>PVLD010016381.1:0-45160 GCA_004027595.1 Dinomys branickii | reverse complement strand
GTTTCTTGTCTTTGGATTTTTGGTTTTTGTGTTTTTTCTGTTGTTGAGAGGATTAACTGTCTGACTAAATTTGCATGTCTGTATATGGGTTCATACATTTACAATTCGAAGATATCAATGGATAAAGCAATAACCACTGTTGAGACCATATCACCTTGTCTATAGATTAGTTGTGATTGTACTATTTTTTATGATAATTCGTGTCTGTTTGTCAATATGTTTTTGTACTTTTATGTTTTTAAAATTAAAAAAAAAAAAAAACAAAAAACATTACCCTTAAATTTAAAGCACATCATTTCTGGACCCCCTTTTAACAATGATGCTTGTTTAGTCAGCTTGATTTCTACTGGAAAGCACAGAGATTATGCAATAGTTGGAATAGGTGATTCCTTAGAAAAGCACTCTCAGGACGGCAATAAACAGTGGAAGATGATGTCCAGCACACACTACCTAGAGAAAGAATAGGGTATAAGTGGAGCCCAGAGTCCAGGGTGGTTTGTTACTGGTGTTATCGAATCTCGTTTGTCTGGCATCTCATTTAATATTATATGTTTTTGGGGGCTGGGGATTTAGTTTGGTGGTACAGTGCCTGCTTGGTGTAAGTGCAAGGTCCTGAGTTCTATTCCTGGTACCCCCCGCAAAAAACTTGTGATATTATAGGTTCTCTTATTCTATTTCTCCCCCTTCTCAGACACATTTAAGTACACCAGGCATGAAAATGCTAACACTCCTTCCTCGAGAGAGAAAGCCTCTTTCTTTCCCTCAAAGAAGAATTCCATCTGCAAGCGTTAAACAAAGCAGCATTGCTTCCTTCTTCACCTTGTGGCCAGGTATGGTGATCCACCTGGGGGTTCTTCCTTGTCCAAGGAGGAAAAAGGAGTGCATTCATTTCTCCATGTTGGAACACTTATGAGACACAGTGAAACCACTGTACTGTTAAACTTAGCTGACCTATTGTGTTACAGAAACACAAGAAGTCATTGCTCTTTGGAAAGCAATATACACATGCTTTTACAAACATACTTTTCTAGTTCTGTTTTACTCAGTCTAGTACTAAATGTTTGTATTTGCTGAGGGAGCAAGATATATTTGGGGGATGTCTCGGAGGAGACTAGTTTAAGCACAGGGCTCCTGCCATTTGGAGGGCAGTGGGAGGAGTGCTCCACTCTGACTCAAGCTTCCTTTGTATAAACCTTCAAAGTGCACTGTCCCTTCCCCAAATAAAACGTAAACTCTTTTTGCTTATGTAATGGGAGGAATTTTTTCAAAACGCTTCCTATTTACATATTCTGGTATATTTTATCGTTTAATATTGGATTTTTAGGCCAAGTTGAGAACTCCCATAAAAGTTTCTGCAGTATAATTCTTGTGGGAGAAGGAAAGAGTAAATTAATCATCTGTTTCTTTGTAATTAGGTCTTACTTAATTTAGGTAGGGTGGGAATCTCATGTCATTCATCCTTAAGGCAGCACAGGATCTATTCCATGCTTGATAAAATGGACAGGCCAGACACTAGTAGTTATTTTTGGTATTATTGTCTTTTCTGGTTGCCTTGGCATCCTAATTATGTATTCATTCTCTTTCCTATGAAATGTTTGAGGAATTGGGAATGTATGGTCTTTGTACTATTGCCAGAAGGTTTCAGAGTAATGTAGTTAATAAGACTTTTGAGACCTCACAAAACTAGTGTGCGTTGAGCATTTTTTTAAAGGAAAGTATTTAGGACTGTATATTTGGCCAGGATCACTATTTAGTAGAAATTATAGTGAATAAAAAACAAGGTTAAAAAAAAAAAACCCAGCAAGCTAAACTAATGTGCCCCATTTTAAGCCACATAAATGAAAATTAAGCTGGAAAAGTAGGCTATAGTCTGATGCCATGTTTGACTTTATTAGGCAGAGGTAGGTCATGGGAAGCATCCATACACAGTATCTCATTAGGGAAATATAAGATCTGATCTTAGAAAGAGCATTCAGGAAAGAATAGTGCGATTGAAAGGAGTATCAGCTCTAAAGTTATCTGAAAAATCTTACGTAATCCTGCCCTAGGTAGTAATATTAGCTGATATTGATTTTAGAAAAAAGCCAACTATTTTACGTTTTACTATTTGTCCTTCGTATTTTACTAGGAATGGAAGAGATTGATAACAAGGGAAGTGCTTCATCTCATACAGAAAGACAAACCAACAAACAGCCCATGAAAGATGCAACTCAGCTAGACTGTTTGATCCAGGACTCGGAGGATGACTGCATAGCATCCCCTCTGGCCACTTCAACCCCTGAATACATCCTGGAAACTGGACTTTCTCCTAAGTCCCACAAGACTTCTGGCCACCACAGTGTGAGAAACCCATTTTTGACAATGTTGTCTTTGCCTCAGCCTAACACCCCAGCCTGTTCTGGAGAAAGTAAAGCCCCACTGGCTTGTTCCTTCACCCAGGACTTGGAAAGTTCTTATTTGCTGGACCAAAAGGAGGATTCTCCCAGGAAAAGGGAATGGTTTTATGGATCTGAGAAGAGCTATCAGGTCATGGAGCGACACATCACACCACCTGGGGACAAATGGCATCAGCTCTTGGACAAAGCTAAATCAGAAAGGAAAGTGTCTGCCAAAGAAAAGGGGCAACCTTCTCTGCACTTGCAAACTTCCAGGGAATCCTGGAGTAGAGAAAACACAGAGTCAGTGAAACAAAACCCTTGTCTTGTTTCTGTGTTTTCCTGGGATAGTGAAAAGAATGACAAAGAATCCTGGAGTCAGCTTCTCACTGAAGATTCTCAGGGCCAACGAGTCATTGCCCACAACACCAGAGCTCCTTTCCAAGATGTAAGCAACACTTGGCATCAGGGCCTAGGGCATTTTCCAGCCAAGACTTGGGCTGAATGCCAGGCTGAGCACACTCAACTAAATCTGCAGCCTGATTTGCTCCTTACCCAGGACTCTGAAGGTAATCAAGTTATCAGGCACCAGTTTTGAATGTTTGTATGAGAGTTTGGTTCTGAAAGCATCTTGAAATGGTAGAATGTAGGAGAATATCAGGTGGAGGTGGGAGTTGAGGTGGGAAGGCAGCATGGGATTAAGCTGTCATTATCAAGCACTTTATGTAAATAAAGCAGGCAGCTGCCACTGGTTGAGACAGTGTGACTGGAATCATGCTCTTCCCTCAGGAAGGTGAGGGGTGAATGAGTCTGTGATGAGTACTGTGGAAGCAGGGCATGAACTTAGCTCTTCCCTGAAAAGTCCATCATTCTGCCTGTGCAGAGCTTGTTCAGATGCCTGGCTGGGTCTTTGCTTCTTTTCCTCTCTGGCTGAAATCTTACCCACTCGCCTAAGCTTGGAATCATTATTCCTCATGTTATTTTGAGACATAAGGCCAATTCTTTAACCCGGGTGTATGGTGTATACAGCTAGGGATGGGAGAAGAAATGGAGAATGGTGATAATCTTATTTTTTTGTTTGTTGTTTTATTTTCCTGGTAACTGTGCAGCATTTTAAGCATACACTTTAAATGTCTCTCCCTTAAAAACCTTGAACAATAAAACAATCTAGATGTGACTGATAATGTTTCCTTCACAAGGTGGAAGGGAATTGTCCTCCCTTTCTGGGAGGAAATCCCCTTTGTGCAACATGTTAATTTTCATAATAATGCTGGCTGTGGTGGTAATTAGAACATTAGGTTTTTTTTTTTTTTTGTCTTTTTGAGACAGGGTCTCATTGTGTAGTTCAGGCTGACCTTGAGCTTACTGTGTAGCCCAGACTAGTCTCAAACTTGCAATGATTCTCCTGTCTCTGCCTCCTGGGATTACAGGTGTGCACCATCACACCTGGCCACCAATTTTATTTTTGAAAAAGCAACTTTCTAATAATATATGTGGTGTCACTGCTGTGGGTTGTAACCTGCACAGGAGTCTGTTTGGCCTGTGTACTAGCCAAGGCCTCATCTAACAGGTGCAGTTACTCACATTACAGGTATGGTACCCAAGGCTTAAATAACCTCTAAGAGGCAAATCTGTAAGTTATAAGATGGAACTGCCTCTAATAAGAGTTTTGGGAAAAATCTCTTCAGAAACTCCCTGGAATTTTTTTCTTATTAAATGGCAGGACCTTATAAAGAAAGAGGGGAAGCCAGAAGCCTGTTTAAGAAAATTCATATACCTTAAATTAACAGGAATCCTCTACTCCTAAGGGATTCAGGGTAACCACAACTCAGAAATGGACAAAGAAAATTTCTCCAAATCCTTCATTTAATGCCAGGTAGTATTTCAACCCCAAAACACACAGTATACATACCACAGAGAAAGGGGCCCCACAGGCATCTGAGTCATGCATGATGCAGTAGGTGCAAACCTTGGCCTAACCCAAAGGAGAAGTCAGTCCAGGGCCTGGAAGAAGGATGGCATGTTCTTTCCCCTCCTTGTTTCTCTTTCCTACTAGCCTTAAAGTCCATGGAAGAAAAAGTTTTTAATCAGTGGAACTGATGAGGCTCTAAGGCCTTGGAGGGTAGATTTGGTCGTACAGTATTATAAAATATGCTTCAGAAAAAAACCACCTAGGCCTCCCAGTTACAGCCCAAGTATTGGCTGGTCCAGTGGCCCGACCTCTCCAACTAGACAGGGAAGGGTGATTGCTGGGCACTGGTGTAGGTTTATGATGGAGCTGTGTTAAGATCTTCCTGCCTTGTGAAAATGTACATAAAGAGTCCCTTCCCTAAAGCTGCTGAGAGTGAGTGGCAGCTGGGCACAAAGTGTCTCGTGAGACAAGTTATGGGATCTAATGCAGTGAAGTCATTCATTTAGGACCTACTTTCACAGAGGGGTAAGAGAATACAAGAAACATCTATCTTACCCCATAAACTAAGCCGCTCTACACAATTACCTGTAACAAACGTCTCAGCTCAAACCACAGGCCTTAGCTTCTGCTAAGGTTTGAAGTATGGAAACACAAAATCCAGCTCTTCTCTTTCCAAGCTCTAGTGTGTCAGCAAGACTGTTGCAGAAGGTTCCTAACTGAGAGGCAGAAACATCTGCGGTGAGGAAGGCAGCTATTGAAGTTCCAGGAGCATGAGACTGAGTTTGCAGGGTGGAGTTCTGTCAGTTGCCTTTTCTACTGATATCTTCTTCCTTTAGAGCAAACTTCCTTCTTAGGACCTCAGAGATAAGCACAGCAGGGTCTTCTTCCTTCATTAAACTCCGGGTCCTAGAGACAAAACAATAGCTTCTATTTGCGAAGTACTTGCTCAGACCCAGGCAGCACTCTGTGCCTGTAACACTCTCACTGAATCCTGCCTGTAACACTCTCACTGAATCCTCACAACAATCTTTTGAGGTAGGTGTTAATTGCAATGTAGACCCTCTTACTGATAGATAACTGAAGCACAGAAAGACCTGCAGTTTTCCCAGAATCACTAGCTGTTCACCAAGAAAAATTTATAAACCAGACTTCAAAACCAAGAAACTGGTTCCAGGTCTCCTAACTAGAATGTTTTACTACATCCACCAGTGGCTACAAAGTGTGAGCAAAATGAAGGACCATCAACTTATTGGAGTTGGCCTGTAGTGGCTACACTTCTGTTTCCACTTTCTTTTCTCGGTAGCACTTTTTTGTAGGGTTTGCAGGGGAAGAGACTAAAGACTCCTGGCCATTTTGACCCTTATTAGTCCTGGGGAAAAGGTGTGCTGAAGATTTCCTACTAATTTGTCTACAGACTTTTTAAATAAGAGATCCAGAATCAGCATACACTCTGGGGAACAAAATGAACTCCAGATTGGGGTAGAGTCAAATTACCTGATACATAAGTGGGTCCTAGATACATAGTAAGTAATTGAAATTGTAGTGAACCTACATACATCCTCACTATTTTAGGGTTGTTAGGCCAGTGATGGCAAACCTTAGAACTTTCCATGGTAAGACATCCTGCTGTGCAACACATGTCATAGGTTCGCCATCACTGCTTTTTAGGCAGTAAATGAGGGTGAAGATTGACTATTAAACCTTGAAAGTAAAATCAAGGAATTGCCCCTGGTCTATTAACATTTCTGAACCTTTGCTCACTGGGCTATGTTACCATTTTTAGTCACTGTCCCATCTCAGAGTATAAGTGGGAGGGAGGAGGGGCTTGGCAATAAGGATCTTGGATACAGTTTGGTTCAAGAGGCAAGTAAGAGAAGTCTGAGAGTCAATCTATAAAACACTGTTGCCAGAAGAAATATGCTCAAGGCAGAGCAAAGGCAGCAGCAATAACTGAATTTGGGGATGTAAGGTCAGTGTGACTAACTTGGTTTGGATCCTAAAGGATAACTGCTAGGAATCAGTAAGTTGCTTGCCCTTGTCTGGTTTTCAGAGGACAGTAAGGCCAGAAGATAAAAAGAATCATTGTACAATGTAATCTTCCCTTCAATAGGAACTTCAATTCTAGAGGGAGATCTCACCTCCAAGCCCTCCAGCTTTCCCTGCATTAACAAATATAGCTGCACCAATTGGGTGGTAGCTATTAAAGCCTGGATCTTAAACTGAAATGCCCAGGGATCTGTATTTGAGTAAGTTCCTCTGTGAGCCCCAAGGAAGCTGCTCAGATCACACTTGGAGAACACTGTAAGAGCGTTCCTGCTAGATGAGTTTCTTGCTTCAGTTGCAGGCCTCCCCACATTCCCTCCCCCTTCAATATAAATGGGGATTCTGCTTAACGTATTTTTAACAAATGTGAGCAGTTCTGATGGGCAGCCTGATTAGGGAACTAAGAAATTTTAAAAGCTTTGTCCCCAAATCTCTGAATTTGTTGGCTTTTGCATTATGGACCACCATGAAATTCTTCCATCAAAACCACCAGAGATATAAGTCGGAATAGAAGAGCCTTCTTGTAGAATCCCCACTAATCTAACTTTTGCCTCGGGTGCTGTAACCTAATGTAAAGTGTTGCTCAAACTGGGGGCACAGGCTGTAGCAAGCAGGTAGTTGGCAAACTACCTGTGAACAAAGTAAAATGGCTGCTCGGAGAATTTACTTTCTAAGTTTGTTAGAGCATTGGCCATGGGTGACTTAAATCAATCACCAGAGCTCTTTGTTAGTACTTACAGATCTTGGCTCTGTTTTATCCGGTGAAAGTCTTTCAGAATACCCATCATGTCTGCAAAGCTGCTGGCCTTGGACAGAGAGATGCAGTCATCCTCTTCTGATGAGCTGTAGGTAGCTTTGTGTTCTGGTTTACAACATTCAGGGCTGGCAGAACAAAGCAGGGGGACTGATGGAAGCTCAGGGACCTCTACCTCAGTCTCCTCGGTGATGTCACTAATGACAAAGGAAGTTGTAGAGTGGAATGAGGATCCAAAACAAGGTAAGGGAGAAGAGACATTTGAACTTCCTGGAGATAAGAAATCTGGCGTTAATGAAGTCGAAGCTGAAAGAGAAAACAACAGGCATGGATGGACATGGGGCTACCGTTTAGCAGTGATATCTTCTCCCCACAAGCACTGCCTACAGAATACACTCATTTCCTGGCCTGACAACATGACATTCTGGAAGAGCCCAGGATGGTATCTACAGCCAGTGTAGTCCGTCTACTATCCTTCCCAGTCAGGGGCTCATGAAGATGGACAAGCATTGGGCTTTTCCAGTGTTTGAGGAGGGCCAAAGAAACCATCCCATAAAGGGTTTGGCTCCTAAAAGCTCCTACTTCACAGTGGGCTATGGAGTGACAGCCCTGTTTTAAACCAGCAACAGTGATAGAGGCAAGTCCTGCGTATTTATCCTTTTCTCTGAAACAGCACTTTTAACTCTTGGAATCTTGCTATCTATGATCTACAAATGTTTTGAGCAAAACTAAAATTTTCATGAAATTTCTATAATTTCTAAGAAACATTCTGAATTTATATAAACTTCTATTTGTCTCTTGGAGGACAAAAAAAAATTAGCCAAGAAATAGAAAAGGGAAATTTAAGTGCTATAAACTTCCACATTAGGGAATTAAGAACATGACGATTTCAAAGAGAACAATAGGATATTTATGCTCTACCAACTGATAAGGTTTGGGAGCTATGACTTTGAGGTGTTGAGCATGTAGGGAGAGATCCATCTGTTGGCTGCCTGGTTCAAGTCAGGCTCTCATCCATTTCTAGTGGTTCTGCCTTAATCCAAGTAGAAAGTTGGAGGACAGGTGATTTCTGGTAGAAAGGAGGAAAGGGAAGTAAGTGCTTGAAAAGGGTATGCCTTGTGGTGGAAAATGCTTATACTGAAAAAGAAAGCTGTTGCAGGCTCATGGATTATGTAATCTTACAGACACCAGGAAGAAGGCCCTGGGTTTTATGACTAAGGGAAGGAATCTGCCGGGGGTTACAGGCTAAGTGAAGATTTATTTTTGGCCAAACCATTCAGCCCAAAATGAAATTATCCGAGGACACTACAGGTTAGCTGGGTCTCAGGACAGCCCGAGCCCTGTCCCCAAGTCTTTCTGAATCAAGGACCACCATTTCCCTTCTCTGTATCCTGTTCAAAAGCCAGGGGTGAAAGGACAGCCTCCTACCTGCATCCGCTGCCACTATCTTGGCAATCTGGCTGCGCAAGTGGCTCAGCTCATCCTGCAGCTCAGTGGTACGGCTTAGGGCTGGCAAGGCTGGCTTCTTTAGGGCCAGAAGCCTCTCCTCAGACCCACGCAGGTTGGGCACTGAGGCATTGCGCTGCATGACAATCAGAGGGCTGGGCTTCCAGGTATGCCTCAGGGGGCGTGTATCACTCCTGAACCAGAACAAGACAAGTGTGTCCATCACAGACCAGCCATTTGCCAGCCCCCTCCCTGCCATCCCTAGTCCAAGGCTCTCATTCCAATTGCTTTCAGCATCTCACAAGCACCTTCCTTGCTGCTTGGCACTTTGGGGAAGAAGTTCCCTACCCTACCCTCTAGTAAACTGGCTACTGCCTTAGATACCTGACCCGGGCATATGTCTCCTCTTCATCTGCAGCAATCCAGGCAATGTCAGCCAGAGTAGGGACTGGGGGTACATCTCTTAAACACAGGTCAGAGATGTTAGGCAGGGTCTGTGAGGAAGCAAAATTCAATATTTACTGAGGGTCTTCTGGAACTGGTCTGTGTTACCTTTTAATAGTGATGGCTGCTGTCTAAAATCAGTTTGCCTTTTGCTTATGAAAATATAAGTCATCACCAATTTGTTATATCAACAAATTTTTTCTGGCTAACTCTTACACCCTTATAGCTAACTGGGTTGGTTTTTTGATGCTGGGAATTGAGCCCTGTAACTAATTAAAAGCTACATTGTTACAGCACTGTTTTGTTTTTTAAGAAAACCTAGTCTGAATATTTAGATTTATTTTACTTTTATGTATTTATTTTTGAGACAGGGTCTTGCTGTATAGTTCAGGCTGGCCTGGACTCACTGTGTAGGCTAGACTGGCCTCGAACTCAGTGATTCTTCTGCTTCAGCCTCCCGCATACTGGGATTACATGTGTGTGCCACCATGCCTGGCCTGAATATTTAGATTTAAATAACAATAAATTATTAATTATACAAAAGCAACTATAGAGGGCTTTCTTAAAATGGCTTCTCACCTCAAAGAACCACCACCAAGGAACAGAACAACGAAGTAAATGATACCATATTAAATGAAATTAGGAGGATTCAATCATAAGCTGACTATGATTAAAACAAAGTACAAAAACATGTAATTAGAAAAACAAAGGAATTGTGTGAACTGTCAGGACTGTGATTATAGGTAATTTATTTTGCATTTTTATTCATAGTTTAATATATGGTAAAATTTAATTAGTAAGATTTTATTAAATATTTACCAAAAAATCTAGGAATAGTTAATAAAACAATACACATACCTATACATAAGTGAAATGCAAATGTTTCTGCTACAGATTGGGAGGCATGTCAGGGGTTAAGGAACTTAGGACTCACAGGAGGTAAGTGATAAGCCACAATCACAGAGGATTTCCACTGACCCAGGAGTTACTGCTAAGATGGGCCATTTCAGGGAAGCTTCCATTTGTTTTCCTGGATTAGCTTTGACTGTTCTACTGCTCTTATAATAAATTAAATAAGTTAACATAGCTAAGTACTTAGCACAGTGCCTGACACACTGTGATTAGGAAATGTCAGCTACACAAACTCCTGCTCCGAGGAAGCTTGTGTCCTTGATTGTCTATTCAGAAGCATCTGGCCAACAGACTAGACTGGATAGTGTACAGTGAAGTGTAGGGGCAAATTCCATGGAGTCATTTCAGATCTAGTTGTATCTTCCTTTGTTTCTGATGCTTCTGAGGCAGCTAGGACCCCAACATATGCCCCTTGAGCAATTCTGAACAGCTGGCAATCTGGGTCATGGGACAGTCCCCCACTGAGAAATACCTTCAGCCCCATTCTTGACTCTAATATCCACCCTAATAGCATTTTAATCTCCAGATCCAGTCCCTTAAAAATTTGCAATTAGCCTCTTATATACAACCTCAACTCCTCTGCTTCTGTTTTTACCTGGGCCAATGTCTTTTTATACATATATTTGTCTCCTTTATTTAGGCAGAAAGTATAAGTACTTTACATCCCAGCTTCCCAAACTCAACACACCCTAATCATTTAACCTAGAGCTGATGCCTTACCACAAGTTCCTCCAGGAAGGCAGCTAGGCAGCTACACAGTTTACTATAGAAGTGGGTCTCATAGACCTGTACCAGGCAGGAATCTCTGCTTCCTGGACCCAGAGGTATTCTGAAATCACTCAGTAAAGGAGTGGCCATATTTGGCTAGAAAGAGGAAGGGGGAGGACTTATAGAAACACTAAAAATAGTGGCTAAGTGGCCAAGTCATAGGGTTAGCAAGAAAAGCAGAGTTCAACTCAAGAGTCAGTACTTGGTGTCCATATGGGGACCTGCCAAGTTGCAGGCAAAAGGCTCACAGCAGAGCCACTTAACAGAAACAAAGATGAGATACAATATTATTAATTTATGAACAAACTGGAAGTCTGACTGTTATGGTCAGGGCTTTGTGTGCAACCAGGAAGGCACAGTGGCCAGGATCTATTATAAGCTCTCAGTAAATACTTCTTGACAAAATGAAAAAGTGACCAGGAAAGCAGGCTGCATTGGCAAATGCCAAGAGGTCTGAGGTACAGAAGCAGTCCTGTCTTCACACACACTTGGGCCTCTACTTTCTTTGCCTTTCCAGCATACTCACCTCAAAGGATGCCCGGGGACATGGTTTTAAGGGGAGGTTGGTCCCGATTCTTCTCACTACACTTCGAGAAGATCCGTGTGGCTTGTTTTGCCAGATTGGGATAGTCTAGAGCAAAAAGACAGACAGTCACATTTTCAGGGATAATGATTCCAACTACTGATTTTATGCTGTCCTCTTCAGCAAGGAGAATAAATTCCTCACTCTCAGTGCCAGGGCCCCCTCTGGGAATAAATGAAATCTCAATTATGAGTGAGGGCAGGTTCTCCAGTTGCCTGCCTTCACCTGCTGCTGCTCGGGTAGTCACCCTTGGGAGGGCCCAGTGAAAGGCTAGCAGTTAGTTGTATGTAGGGACCCCTGGGGCTTCCCTCTGCACAAAAGGCAGAAATACACTGACTTATGAACTGTGCCCAAGATCCCAGCAGGTTCTTCCTGGGAGAGGAGGTAGAAGGACAGCCTTGCTCCAATTCCAGGGCTCCAGAGGGACAGAAGAGTGAACCGGAATCTCAGGGTCTTGTACAGCACTTCAGCAGGCCCAGTGCTCAGTGATCCCACACTCCTTATTCTGGCCCTGGGAATACCCCTTACCACATTGGCTTCCATTCCTGATACTTCAACCAGCTCCTGCACTGGAAGGACAAGGAAGCCTCAGGGCACCTTGAAGAGGCTGGCGGTGGTACTTCTTCATATCAAGCCATCTGGAGGAACACCAGGTTTCCCTTCCTGTGAAATAAGCCTCACAGTGGGGACTCAGTAGCCAACACATAAAAGCACACAAAACCAGCCCCTGGAGACAACTGAGACCTCTGTTTCATAGGGGAGGAAACCAGCCTAAAAGGCTGCCTTCAATACTGACTTACCTGGGTTATGTTCTTTCTATACTTGCTGAGTAAGCTTGGCCAACCCAGGGAAACTTCCCAGGGCTCTAAGGTTTCCTGAGGCAAAACTTCAAAAGACCATTGCACAGCAGTGCATGTCTATAATCCCAGCACTCTTGGGAGCTGAGGCAGGAGGATTATAAGTTCTAGCCCATCTGGGGCTATTTACTGAGATCTTTCAAAATAAACAATAAAAAATGGCTGGAGATGCAGCCTAGTGTGAGTACTTGCATTCCTCCCCAGTACTGCAAAAAGTGGGGGGAAAATAAGGCATAGGGACTGCAGAGGGAGAGGGAGAGAGAGAGAGGGAGGGAGGGAGCGAGCGAGCGAGCGAGCACGCACTCTTGGTAGCTACAAAGCTCATGGGAGAGCCAAACTGAAGGTACCATCCAAATCCAGTATTCCTTCTTGAAGACGAGACACAAAAGCACAGTATTTGCCACCCAGCCTAGCAGTGCTGGGCCCCTACAAGGGGTAAGAATCTGCAGCCAGCTCATGCCAGCTCAGTCTACTGAGCTACAAAAGCTAATTTCCCTCCCACCCTCTCTTCCCCCTGGCTTAGCCACCTACTGGCTTTTGTGGCCACAGTCAAGCGTTATGGAACATTTCAGAATGTTGGTCTCTCTATAAAAAGGAGACAGAACTGCTGCCACTCTTAAGTTACCTTAAGGGTAAGTGAAATGGGGGTATTTTAAGGTGCTTAACAAAATTTAAAATACGGCACAGATGGATGGAGTCAGTCCTGACTCTGCTCTTCACAGCTGTCCGTGCATGGTGCACAAACGCCATCAGTGAGCTCATGTGTACTCTTATTCCCGAAACCCCTCCATACTTCAGTGCCAGGCCTTGTGCTGGATATTGTAGGGGTTATGAAGGAGTAAGACACACTCATGCTTTTAAGGAACTCACGGTCCTGCAGAGGCAGGACCTGACACTTTATTCCTAGAAGGCTGAGAATAAGGCATACCAACCAGGTGGCCAGGTAAGATCAATGCCCTGATCCCATGGTGAGTTCAGAGGGACGAGGGAGGCAAGAAAACAGCAGCAGGAGCACAGGTGCAGCATAGGAAGTCGAGGGATGTGTAAGGGGCGAAAGATTATAAGGCTGTAAAAGCAGGCAAAGGTGGACTGGGTTGTCAACTCAGACAGGCAAGAAATGCTGGTGAAGGGTCGCTGGGGAGCCTGAGACTGGACTGACAGCTCTCTAGAGGCCTCCCTTGGAGTGTCCCTCTTTTACCTCCACAGCGGAGGGGTCATTTTAGTTAAAAAGAAGATAGAAAAAGGATTTGCCTAAGGTCACTCAGTGGTCGTGCACTAAAAAAAGCACCAAACGTCATGTCCAGATGCTGCTGCCTCTGGCACAGGTTGCATCTTTTCAATTCACTACCCGCCCTTTATCAAAGTCCCCCCCGTGCCAGGCTCCGTGCTGAACGGCAGTGCCTGTGAGAAGTTCCCTCCTGCTCGGCCGCCCGTCTAACGACTCGGCCGGCCTAACCCTCCGGAGACAGTCGGAGGTACCTTCCAAAGCCCTCTGCTGATCACATCGCTCTGCGTTTAACACTGGCTTGCTAGGGCCAATGGGATAAAACCCGCCGAGGGGCGCTCCACGGTGGCCAGCCCGTTCTCCCTGCACTCTCTAGACCAAGCTCCCCGCAAGTGACGAGGCCTGCAGTCGGGCTTCACATCCACACCACCTCCTTCTCCTTTGCCCTCTGCCCTCCGGCCACGCTGTCCTCCTGGCGGCCTCAACACAACACCGCCGCGTCCCTGTCCCTACTGCTGCCTCTGCTGGAGACCGGCACGCGTGCCCAAAGCTCATTCTTCATTGCTCATCAGAGCGCCGTTCAGCGCCACCCTCCCACCCTGCGGCAGGGTCAGGTCCCTGCTCTTCACCCGAAGCACGTTAGTTCCCTTCGGAGGCCGCTCGAAACAGAAAATGAACAACTCCGTGGCGCGCGGCCGCTCTGGAGGCCGAGACTTCCCCGCGCCGGCCGCCCGCGCTTGGACCTCGGTGGAATTCAGGGAGGAATGAACAGCTTCGCCCGCCGCCCGCCCCACGTGTCCCCGAAGCAGAGGGCTCCCGGGCCTCTCAGCTGCTCGGCCCCGCCTGCGGCGGCAGCTCGACGCCGCCACACGCCGTCTCCGGAGGCAGACCTGGACTGCTCCGGGACAAGACCTCGTTCGTCTCCGCGGCCCCGAGCCCGGCGCCCCGCCGAGGCCGCGGCACTCTGCGAAACTTTATGAGCGCTCCCGCGGGCGGCGTCTGCGCGGGCCGTGCGCTACAGTCGGTCCCGCGAGGGCCTGCAGCCTCCCGGGTCGGCGCCCTCCGGCGACCCCGCCCCCGGACGCCGTCCTGACCCCGGCCGAGGTCGACCGAGTCCCCGCCGCCTGCCAGCGGCCCTGTGCGCCACAGGCCCAGCGGTGGGGTGCGCGGGAGCCTCCGGGCCGAGGCCGGTCTCAGCGAGGAGACGGCAGGGCAACCTGTCGCGGAGCGCGGCCACGGCGAGAAACGTCGAGTGTGCCTTGGTCCTTGATCGCTCGGGGACTCGGGCGAGCAGCTACCCCTGGACTCGTTTCCCCTGGCCCAAAGATGATAACAGGGGGTCCCTCAAGAACTTGCGCGGGGACAGGAGCCGTGGGCTCCGCACAGCGCTGCGCAACGAGCTCAGTGTACCGCCTGGCGCGCAAACCGCGCTCCCGCCCATCGGCAGGGTCGCGGACCTTTCTCACCTCAGACTCCGGCTCCTGGACTCACTCACCTCACGGCCCCTCCTACTGCAACGGGTAGCCCAACCTCCGCCGTCCTCACTTCCGCTGACCCGCCCTCCCCGGAAGTGATCGTCTGCCGCTGCGCCCGGAGTGCCCTCAGGAGGCGGGCCCAGCTGGGGGGCGGGGCGGAAGGACACGCCCTCCTCGATGCCACACCCCCGCGGGTGTTTGCCTGCTTGGGAAGAGGATTGAAGGATCCTGGAGATTACTGAGCGTCATGCCGCTGTCCATGCTTCACTGTTGCTCTCCCCGAAGCTGAAGCTTATATTGCTGTTCAACCATAAAATAGGGGTGCTGTTTCCAACCTTATGCAAATATATACTGACCATTCTTCAGATCTGGCGTTTATCTCGCCTGTCTCTTCCTGGTTCCTTCTACAGTCATGCTTCGTAGCCAAGGCTCTCTACGAAGTCTCTCCAGCAAGAACGGGTTTGACTCATGCCCTCCAGCGCTTTGTAGCTTTCTTCTATTTTAGCCTTTGTCTCTCCGCCCCCACTTCACTCCCCAGTATATTCACTTTGCTGATTAAAGGGTTAGATGGCATGGGGCGGGGGGCGGGGGGCGGGGCGATCCACATCCCTTCCACCCTCTGTGCTTAAACCTTCTGGCGTTTCTAGGCCACATTTCCTCCTCTGTCCTCAGCGCAAGGCGTGTCTGGCTCCCAGGCTGCGGTCTTCATCTGCCAGGGATGGCTGGCATCGTAGGCGAACGGTCTGTGTAGTCACAACAGGCCCCATGCTTGGTTTACTGACCTGCTGTTGCCCTCTTTATAGTCATGCGCGCCTCGTAATAATAATACACTCTGAGAAATGCGTCCGCGGTTGACACTGCTGTGTGAACATCAGATGGTCTAGCCTACTCTCCGTCTATTGCTCCAGATTACAAGCCTGTACAGTGTGGTACAGTATGGTATTGAATACTGTAGGCAATTGTACCAGTGGTAACTATTTCTGCATCTAAATAGAAAAGGTATACAGTAAAAGTATTAGGAGATACATTTTTAGCTCCATTATAATCTTAGGGAACCACTGTCATATATACATATGGTCCAGCATTGATCAAAAACACGTATTTTTAAAAACAGGAGCCTTTCATTGTACTTTCATTTCACACTGGGCCCCACAAGTTAGGTAACTGGTCTTAGCCAGAGATCTAGAGGTCAAGTCTCGGGCCCCACCATATTCAGATGATGAGGGTTGATTTCCAAGTCCAGCTCTCTGGGATGGTGAACTGCTTTAACCACCACTTCCTGCTCCTGGGCGATAGTAGAGCATGCAAATCCACTCGCCTGGGTACAGATGCTGTTTTGATGTCCTATTCAAGTTCTCTTGCAACAAGGAGAGTGGAACCTCCTAACCTGGGAATTTTCTCTACTTCCCCAAGTTGTTGTTCTTACAAGGTACAAAAGGGCTGTTCTGTCTGTAGTGTGGTTTATGCTCCAGAGCCCTTCCCTGTGGGTCAGGTCAGTGCTGGGCTTTGAGACTCAGTGCCTGCTCAGTGTTGTTCTTGCCCTCTTTTGCTTCAACACTTTTACACATCTTTCCTAAAGTGCACTTCTCATACCAGGCCTGGTGGCGCACGCCTGTAATCCCAGCACTTGGGGAGGCTGAGGCAGGATCATTGTGAGTTCGAGACCAGCCTGGGCTACAAAGTGAGCTCAAGGCCAGCCTGAACTGCATAGTGAGACCCTGTCTCAAAAAGACAAAACAAAACAAAAAACAAAAATAAAATGCACTTCTCAAAGATCACCCAATGCTTCTCTCAAGCTCTGCTGCTAAGACAATGCGCCTAACTTCTGGATCTTTCTAGACACAGAGCACCACATTCTCAATAAATTCTACCACTTGGTCTGTCACAAACTTATTTTAGGTAAGTCACTCAAGTCCTCTGGTGACAGACAGGATAGACCTTGAAGACATCCCAGCCCAAATCTGCCCTGGCCATATTCCACTGCCCAACTGCCAAGCCAGTCATAAAAGGCAGGAAGTCAGGCCAAAGAAGGAACAAACTGAACATACTGTTCAAAGGAAAAACACTCAAAGCTACCCTGGTCTCTCCAATTTTATTATAGGACACGTTAGAGTTGGGAGGCAAGTGGCAAAGGGGTGACAAGAGTGCAGCTGGGGACCCTTCCCCGGCTGCGGATGGGCAGATGCATCAGACGAAGAAGATTCAGAAAGTTCAGTGGTCAGGGTTTCCCCGGAACCCAGGATTGACCAATTGGTGTCAGCCCTCCAGGAGCAGCGGGAGGGTGGGGGAGCTCACCTGAGGGTGGGAGGCTCCAGGCCAACTGGCGAGGTTTGAGACACACACTCAGGCGGCCTCCTTCCCTGGAAGGGGCAGGAAGTACCATCTCCCAGGGTGCAAAGAACATGGCTGAGCTCAAGGGCTCAGGCTGTGTGGAGCTCAGAGGGTAGTGAGGCAGGATTTCCACCTCCGTGAAAACAAGCAAGGAGAGAGGCGGGGGTGTGGTGCCAAATGAAACACCCCAAAATCAAGACACAGGCTTACAAGTTATATGTGGGTTTGAGTCCCCACTCTAGCACTCTGGGTGACCTCGGTCACTTTACTTCCCTAAGAGTCATCTCATCTGCAAAATGGGACTGGTCCCTACCTCACAAGTGTGCTGTGGGAATTAAATGAGAAACTACCTATAATTTTAGCAAAATGCCCCAGGCACAGAAGGCTCTTGGTAACCTGCTGCTAGTGCTGTACCTAGGACCCAGTGAAGAAGGGGACTGGTCAGGGCAAGCCCCACAGGGGACACCCAGGATGGCAGGGGGACTCAGAAGATGCAGGAGCAAGTCTGCCTTCTTCCTCTGTCAGGCTTAAGATGGAGCCCCTGTTGAGATGAGGGGATGGGAGGAGGCAGGCATGTGCTGCACAGGCTGACCGCAAGGCCTCCATTGGAAAAGCCCAAGGGTACCTTCTGGGCCTACGTGGACAGGATAGAGCTGGGCGGATGGTCCGCTCATGCTATGAAGACTGTTTTTAAAAATCTAGAAGAGGAGATGGAAGAGAGAATACTGCTTCCCCTCTGTGCAGCTGCAAAGGCATCAAGCTAGATCCATCCAGGATTTCAGATCGAGCCGTCATGGGGCTGCTGCACGGGGAGCCAGGGCTGTCTCTTTTCTCCTCAGCACTGCAGTTATAAAAAATACCTACAAACTGTGAGAAAGTTCACATAAAAACACGTTTCTGCATGTATAAAAAAGAGACTGGCCATGGTCAGTGGCTCAGGACATGGGCGAAGGCCCCAAGAGTGGCCAAAGAGAGCTGGCAGGTGTCCCATGGTGGACAAACTGGTCTGGGGTGCCCCTCGTGGCGGGGTCAGTGCTGGCTCTGGCGCAGGCTGTTCTTTGTCTGGGCTGTACCTCCGTGGAGTCAAGGACGGAGAAGGAGGTGGCAGAACACCCTGGTTCCCACAGTCCTGCTATAACCTCTGCTAGGGGAGGTGGCGGAAGTGCCTTGGCTCTGGGCCTGAGGGCCCCTCAGTAGGTCCTTCCTAATGGCAGAGGCCTACTTCCTGAGAGACCTCCCAGGCCCCGAAACAGGCTTGCGGGCCTGGTATAAGGCCCACTGAGCCATCTGGGAGCCTCTGTGGTACAGTGCTGTTCCACATTGGCAGGGGGCTCTGCACACAGGCTCCAGAAGGCTGTCACCCACTAAGCTTGACCCCGGCTGTGGACAGCAGACAGGAGCGCAGCTGGGGCATGGCTAACAAGAACAGCTCTGTGTAAACAGAAGAGCTGCTGGGCCCTTGGACCTCTGGCTGTGGCTCCTTCATGCTTCGTTCTGGAAAGAGTAAAAGTCAGGTCTTGAGAAGCTTCTGGAGCCAGCTGAGCAGGGAAGGACTCGGGGGCCACAGAGATCATGGTTTACTCTCTGTCAGCCCAAGCCCCTTCTGCCTAGCCCCAGTCACCAAGGCAGAGCTGGGTGGCTACCCTCAGTTGACCTTGGACCCTGTGAGGCAGCTTCAGATGAGGAGGGGTTAGGAGCTTCTCCAATCTGAGATGGCCCGGTGACGCACTAAGACTCAAGGAGGGGCAGGCCACGGCGGAGTCCCTCCTTCAGGAACTGCATGTAGGTGGCTGTGGATGGGTCTTCAAAGGTGGATGAGAAGCTGAAGATGTTGTCTTTGATGTCCTCAGGCTTCATGGAGGTGATATCCAGGAAGTAGTTGGCATTGATGTGGTGGACCTGGGAGGAGGGCTGGGTGAGGAGAGCCAGGAGGCCCCAGGCTGGCTATCTGGGGAGAGGCAGCTCTCTCAGGCCTCCACAGTCCTCGCTCTGGGAGGCATCTGCCAGAACCTGCCCCCGCCCGGGCCGTGCTGCCCCTGCTCACACAAGGCGCTCCTTCCCAGCCTGTGTACTAGGCAGAAACCTGACATCTTTCAGCATCACCTTTTCCCCTACTCGTTCCTCAAAATGGCCTTTCTCTTCTCTGTTGCTGCCACCTCTGAACTCCACTCTCACTTCTATGAATGTCCAGCACCCGATGGGCCCCTCTTCCCCATCCACCTTTGCTTCAGTCACTGGCTGCCTTGAGGCCAAACTGTGTCTTTATCTTTCTCTACAGAAACCCCAGTGGTTGCCCGGAAAGTGAACAAGTGAGTGAGGGAATAAGTGGGTGAACAACCAACAGATGAGCGAGAGAAGTGTGCTAGACCGAGTCCCCCAGGCAGTCTCTTCTGTCCGTCTCCACAGCCCCGGCCTGTGCGGCCACCACGGGGTGGGGTGCCTGGTCTCCCCTGTGCCTCTCCTCCCCGCTCTCCACATCTCCAGGGCCCGGTTTTCAGCCCCCTGCACCTGGGAGAGCAGAAGCCTCCTGCCTGCTGCCTTTGCTCTCCCTGAAGGCCTCGGCCACCCAGCCCAGCTCCTGCTCCTGCACTGCTCCCACCCTAAGCTGCAGAGGCAGCGGACTGCCCTCCTGTGGCCCTGAGTCCCATGCCAACCACCCCTTGGGCTTACAGGGGAGGGCTGGCTTCCCTGTAGGACCTGGAGTCCTGAGGCTCATGCAGGCCCATTGCAAAGCCAGCTACACTTCTGCCTGCCAAGTGTCTGAATCCTTTGAGCCTCATTTTGCTTGTATGTAAAATGGGCATCAGTGATCACCCATCTCTTGAAGCTGCTGTGAGGACCCAGCCAGAGGATGTGGGTGAGGCTGGAAAAGGGGGCCCGGGGGAGGTAAGGTCTGGAAGGTTGGCTCTGGCCCAATCCCTCCCCTGCCCTGTCTTCTCTGCCCGCCACAAGGTCCCACTCCTCCCCCCTGCCACCCCAGGCTGGCTGTAACGGCCCCAGGAAAGGCTGCCTTCCAGGCCATGCTTCTGTCCACCGAGCAGTCTGTTACACCTAGAGTCCTGACCCTCCTGCGGCGTGGTCTCCAGAGTGATGCTCGGGTTCTGTTTCCAGCAGGCATGACCCAACACCTGCGATGGCATTCCTAAGCTATCTGGGGGGACGCCCTGAGGAACCTGCTGTCTGTGTCCCTCACTTGCTGCTCCCTGCTCCCCACGGGGCCTACCACAGTGCCATTGGGCAGGCAGACCATCATCTCCACGGGGAAGCTGTACTTCTCCAGGTGCAGGCCTGCCAGCTGCTGGTGGGATGCGTTTTCCTGGTTGCTCTGTGGGGACAATCGGCACGCTCCTGGTACCTTGGCCCCCAGCACTGGCCCAGAGCCCCTCATGGGCTGTTCCCGCCCACTCACCTGCAGGTCTTCCAGCTCCTTCACCAGGGACCAGGTGCTGACGAAGCTCTCGTTGAGAAGGGTGAGGATGGGCGAACTTTCCAGGACAGTCTCCCGGAGAGTCCGCCCCGAACCTGTGCAGGAAGAGCCTGGATGAGGGCAGGGGCATTGCTTTACTTGTCTCTGAACCCGCTGCTGGACTCCCAAAGAACTCCACATCCAGCAGGTGTCTGGTGACTTTTCCGAGTAAGAAACACAAGCCCGGCCTCTGGCACCATTTTCTCTTACACTTGTGCTATCACTTCACAGGCACCAGCTGGCTGCACATCCACTTTCCCATCTCTGGGAGGTAGGAGTGTTAGCCCTGTCCTTGCTGAGAAAACACTGAGGCAGCAGAAGTCACTTGGTCAAAGTCACCAAGTTGAAAATGGCTGAGTGTGAACCCAATCCACCAAGGCCCTTTTCTCTTCGCCCAGCAGCTTCCTCTGAGCTTTGCACAGGATCCTCCAAGCCCTCACCCCCTGCGCCGTGGCACCCACAGGAGGGCCCTGTTCGTCTCTAGCCTCCTGTGCCTGCAAGGCGTGAGGCTCCCCTTTTCCCCCTTAGCAGTCGCCAGTCTCCCTCACCTCAGCAGGACTGGTCATCCAGGGCCCCCCAGAGCAGGATCGAGTGCACCAGCTTGTTCTCGGCCTTGGCTCGGTCGAAGGCCTCAATGAATGGCAGGTAGGTGACCTGAGGTAGACAGAGCTTAGCTACTGTGTGTGGCTTGGGTCTTCTTTAGGGGCTGAGCACACATATATATGTCTTTGTCCATGCATGCACATAGGTACGTATGTATGCAAGCCTGTTGGTGTGTGTGTGTGTGTGTGTGTGTGTGTGTGTGTGTGTGAGACGAATGTGTAGTCACAGTGGCACAGGGGCAGCACCCATGACCCAGCCAGCCTCGGTGTCGGCACCCACAGCTACTGCAATGCTCCCAGCCTCAACATGCAGAGCCCAGCCCCTCTGCCAGCCCGGCCTCACCTTCTTGAAGGGGTACATGGTCACCTCCAGGCGCCGGGCAGCCTCCTCCCAGCTCAGCTCCTGCTGCCACCTGATCTCCTCAAACACGAACTGGAGGGGCTCCTCTGAAGGCAGACGACTGTCAATCATATTGCCATCCTCATCGAGGATCACGGAGGGCACGGAAGGGCCTGTGGCCTCCAGCTCCATCTGGGCCAGAGGTCATGGGGAGGGGTGTCTCAAAGACGGGCCCGAGAGACCTTGAAGGGTGCTCTACTCACTGGAGAGGTGAGGACACGGAGGCCCGGGGAGAGCTGGAGCTGGGCAGGGCCCCGCTGTGGGCTCACCTGGGGTATGTAGCCGATGTCCACCTCCATGCTGCTGCTCTCACTGGCCCCGTACAGCCATTCCATGTCCACATTCAGAGACCTGGAGAGACCAGGGCTGAGCAACACCATCATCAAAGCCCACTACTCCCGTTGGCCTTCATCACAGTTAACACGGTCACTGCCCCACTGACAGATGAGGGTGCGGAAGCTCTGCAAAGCGCCAGCTGCGCATTCTTGCCAGGCGGCCCCTTCCTGTACAACAACAGCCCCTGGCCCAGTCTGGGACTGTTCACAAGGGCTCTCACGGCATGTGTTCCCATGATGCTTTGGGGCACAGAGATGGTCAGTGCCTCCTTGCAGGAGACAGCGTAGAGCAGGAGGGAAAACCAAGCATCGTATTGCTGCATGGGGACCCCGCTCCTCTCTTTCCTCCAGTGGATGGCAAGAGTCAGGCCTGATTACTGCAATGTGAAGCTGTGCCACATGGGGGCGCCCCAGGACTGCCTACCCACCACCAGGCTACAGGTAAAGCTGTGCAGGTGAGCTGGATGCCCTGAGAGCAGCTGGTCACACCTGTGGCCTGGGAGCAGCTGCCTGGGCTGGCTGGCCATCTGCCCGTCTGTCTCAGACAGACCAGGACCCCTCACTCAACAACCAGGGCTGGCTGGGCTGATCCCAGAGGCCAGGGGCTCCTCGCTAGGGGAGGCTGGAGAGGAACTGTACTTTCTCTGTTTCCCCTTTGGGAACATCCCTGCCTGCTTCTCTGGGGGAGGGAGCGAAGCCACTCCCACTCCTAGGGCTGCCCAGCTCTTCCCAGGTTATCCCAAACTTTCCTTCTCTCCTGCTCTGTAGGTGCAACAGGCCTGGAGTCAGCCTCCCACTAGCAGAGGAGAAAACAGGGCCAGGGCCTTGCCCACAGCCACACAGCACATTAACACCATGGCCAAGACTTCACTAGGGGTCTCCTGGCTCTCAGCTAGGGGGCAGATGTCACGCAGGCCTGCTAAGGGGCCACTTGGTGTCATGGAGGAAGCTCTTAAAGCCAGGCCCCCTGACAGATGACTGGCCTGGAGCTGGTGAGGCAGATAAGCAGGTGGCAAATAGAGTCCTGTCTGAGAAGCTCTGCAAAAGCTCCCTGGCAGTACAGGGTCTGCCACTGGCCTTCTCACGTGCTGTTCCCTCTGCCTAAAACCCTTTCTTCCCCAGGTCTCTGTGGAGATGTCATCTCCTCTGGGAAGCCTGCCTGGACCCCCACCAGCCCTGCCCACCTCCCACCCTCTGCATGGTAGCATGAACAAGCTGTAGTTTCAGGTTTGCCTGGGGCCCATCAGCATAGGAAGGCAGGAGGCATCCGCTTTAGGGAGGGTCTGCTGGCTGCTGCCCTGGGTCCCTGTGCCGAGGTGGAGCGCCAGGCCCCGCAGGTGCCTGGGAAATGCTTTCGGTATGATGGCACAACCCACTCAGCCCACCTCTCATTCACTCCTCCTGAGCAATGCCAGGCCCCTCCCAAGAACTGGCTCTTGGAAGCAAAGGAGGGGGCAGGGTCTAAAGGGCCTCTGGGCCGCCCTGCTTGTGAGCTCCTGCAGCCGGATGTGAGAGCTGTAGCAGGGTGCTGTGCTTGGCCAGGGCCAGCTCCCACCTGTGATTGGGCACGAAGAGCCGGAAGTCACGGATATGGGTGGCATCTTTTGACAGGATGATGTGGCCGGTGAACTGGCCCGGGGAGAACCAGAAGGGGAAGTCAGGGGGCTCACTGAGCTGAAACTCGGCGTGGATCCTGCAGGAATGGGGCCAGTTCAGCCAAAGCCTGCATCCCTCAACCCCCAACCTGGCCAGACTGTGTGTGGGGCAAGACAGGACAGGAGCACGTGCGGGGGGGCTCATGCAGGGTAGGGAGAAGGTGTGGCCCCGCAAGAGCTGCCATGTTTGGGGATCAGTTGGCATTCTGTCTTCTCAGGAAACCCTGCCTTGACCACCCCGACCTCCCAGAGCTTCTCCGGGCTCTCAGCCCCAGCCTAAGCAAGTTCCAGACCTTTCCCACCCAATCCTCCTGTGCCCTATGAGAGCCATCAGTAGCTTGACGCACAGAGGCCGGACTGGAGGCTCAGAGAGCCTGAGGCGCAGGGTGGGAGTGGGGGAGCGGGGCTTCAGGCAGGCCCTCCGCTGCCTGCGCTGCACCTCCTGAGCTGCCTTTGAAGTCCCTGGCCACTTTGAGGAGCGCTCACCGGAACATCACAGTGTAGTAGGAGTCGCTGACAGCGGTCAGACAGGCCACGGCCCCCTGAGGGGCAAAGCGGGTCTTCACGAAGGGCCGAGGATGGAACATGCTCAGGAGCCGGTGGATGATGACCTGAGGGACACAGTGGGGACGAGGCACCTGGCTAGGCCCTCTGTTCCTGAACCTGCTGGGGGAGGTCAGTCCTGGACTTGGGGGGCCTGGGGAAAGGTCCAGAGGGAGGAAGGAGAGCAGGCGGGCCAGGCCTGGCGCCGGGATCCAGGAGCACACGGGGAGGAAGCTATCTCTGCACTGGGAGAGCCGGGTCTCGCGTGGCCGCCCTTACCTCCTTGCCCTTGGGCGGTGGCGGGTAGAAGCGATTGTTGGACAGGTAGCCGGTGAAGACACTCAGCTCACTGGGGATGATCCACCAGGGCTCGCCCAGCTCCTGGCCTTGAGGAGGAAGGAAGGGCCGGAAGTGGCGGGCGGCAAACACTGCACTTGGTGAAGCTGCAGTCGTCCAGTTGCGGAGGCCAGACAGGGCGAGGCGGGAGACCTGGGGCAGGGAAAGCCCAGGCTCTGGGGCACTGAGGACCACGGCTCTGGGGTGCCTGTCCCACCTGGGGGTGCAGGTCTCCCTCAACCCTTGAGCCAGACCACAGGCCAACAGAGTAAGGAGGAGACGGGCCAGCAGCTTGGCCCCATCCTGACCAAGATGAAAACGGCTCATCTCACCCTTCTCGGTCCTGGCGGGAGAAACAAGGGCCCCACAGCCCACCCAGGTCCAGGCCAAGTCAGTGCAGCTTGGTCAAGGCGGGGGAACTGTGAGAGCTAGAGGGGCCATCCAGGACAGGAAAGTTCGGGGTCCCATGCGGATCCCATCCCATCCTCTGCACAGACCAAGCCCAGCTGCCAGCACCTGCTCCAGGCCGTGAGCCCGGCTCTAACCCCCCGGGCCCCCCCAGGAGCTAATGTCTCACTGACAGAATTCGTGTTTGGTGCTGCGTCTGACGGTAGAAGTGAGTGAGCATCTTATGGGTAAAATCTCAAGTCAAGAGCAGGATGAGCCCACAGGGGAGGGGAGTAAGGCCGCCCCCAGAAGGGGCCCTGCCTCAGGTGTCACCTCCTCCCTCCACAAGGCCTTCCCTCAGCCCAGTTTTTCTGAGCTCATGGTGGGAGGGAAGCAGGGTGAGAAACCACAGGGCTGGCTACATAGTGCCCAGCTCTCAGAGCAGGGCCCCTGGTAATAACCCCCCATCCATAGCTGTCCCCTGTCCTCCTGCGGTGTGGGCAGGAGCTGTGTCCCTCCCTGGCGGGACAGTGAGCAGCAGGGGAGCTGCGCTTTGTTTGATGAGTAGGTCCTCTCTCTCTTTTGTCCCTCCACAGGGGCTGGAGCCAGGCTTAGTGGGAGATGGCGGTGGGGGGAGGGAGGTGTGAGGAGCTCCCGCCTGGAAGGAATTAACAGGCAGGTCTACGAAGCAGGGCTGGGCCTGTCACAGGCTGGCCAGCCCCCGGGAACTGTCCGAGAAGGTGCCTCCTGCGCCTGCCCCATCTCCTCTGGAGTGCAGGTGTGGCCCGGTGCCTGTCCCACCCCTTTCTCACTACTCCATTAGGGCTCATCTACGAGAAAAGCCCAGCACACCAAGTCCACCTCCATCCCGGATCTTTCTGTGCAAGATCAAACCTCAGCTTCCAACAGTTTCTAACTCCCACATGCACCCCAGCCCCTGGCATTTCAACTTCAGGTGTCCAAACTGGTGTCACCTCCGCTTCCCAACACACACCCCAGATGCACTCCTTCCTACAGTCATCTGGGCCAGCGGCCACCATGCACTGGCTGCCCACCGGCAGCTGCATCCTCCCGCTCCTCCCCACAGCAGCCACACCCGGCTCTGCGGCCCCCAGCATCCTCCAGGCTGTGCTAGCTCTGTGTTCCTGGCCTCCTCCCACTCCGGAAACTGGTCTGCTGGCTCCCATCTCTCTCTGGCCTACCCATCCCCTGCCTCTTGCCCATGCCAGCCTGGACAGCACGAATCTGAGGTGGGCACTCTTCTTTCAAAGTTGGCTGGGGTGTTCTGCAGAGTAAGCTGAGGAGATGGGGCAGGGGCAGGAAGCACCTTCTCCGACAGCTCCCGGGTGCTGGCCAGCCTGTGACAGGCCCAGCCCTGCTTCATAGACATGCCTGTTAATTCCTTCCAGGTGGCTGCAGAGTAAGCCGAAGTCAGCCACCAGACCCTCCACAGGCTGGCAACTTCTCTCGCAGCTGCACTGACCAGGATGGCCCTGCACGTGCCCTGGTCCAGCCCCACCAGCCTTCTGGCTTTGGCCCATCAGCCTGCTGCGTTTGTCCTCAGGCTTCTGCTTGTGCCGAAGTGGCACTTTGGCTGTGTAGGTGTGGGCTGCACACAGAAAAACGTGGTCCTTGGCAGACAGCACAGCAATGAGAAGGCTCACAGCACGTAAGAGAGGCTGGAGGCATGGAAGGAAGGGAAGCTGGCATGAAAGCAGCAGAGTGGGTAGGAGGGAGGGTACAGGGTGGGCAGGGTCAGGGGTGGCTTTAGCCCTGGGGTGTGTGCTCAGACCACATCCACAGGGTCTCAGCGGCTGGTGACCCCAGCCTGTGTGTCCTCCTCCTCCTCAGCCTTCTCCCCATGGCAGGGGCTGAACCTCACTAGTTCTAGTTCACTAGAGTTCAACAGAGAGCCTGCTAGAGCCCGGAGAGAGATGGATGCGCAGGCATCACTGTAATCGGGGCAGCTGCCTTGCCAGGGCTGGACTCACCCTGGTGCTCCCCACCCCACCCTGCCCCGCCCCGCCCCTGCAGGGCCTCTGCCAGATATCGCTCCCTCCAGGGAGCCGGCCCAGCCTCCTCCACCTGGAGGAGGGGCACATGCTTCTCTCCACTCCCCACTGGCCTGTGGACCTGGACCAGAGGGACACACCATGCTCTTGGACTCTGGGACTCGGCACGGCGGCACACAGAAGGCAGCTGGCAGGGCAAGGAAAGAGGGAGCGAGCACAGACCCATCCTCAGGAGGGAGCACACCAGGCATCCTACAGTCTCGCCTGCCTGTGAGGCCTTTCCTGCCCTCACTCACCCCCAGGAACCCGTCTTTGCTCTTCGTCATGGTCTCCGGGAGCAGAGGCTGGAATCGGGCTTCTATGGTGAGGGTCTCTTCACTGGGGTCGGGGAGCAGCTCCTCCTCCTCATAGCTGGCTGCAGGTGTTGACCCTGTGGGATACAGACGGCTGCAGGGCCCTGCGCTTGGGCCGCAGGCCCTCACGTCTCTTGGTGCCCCCACAGGCTGGTGTTAAGGGAGCCAGGCTCAGAGCTGGGGTAACAGTTAACAATCACCAGAGCAACAAGCAACGCGAATTGCATTATAGTTACACAATAGCCCTGGGAGGCGGGTGATAACATTATTACTAACTCTATTTCACACGGGAGAAAGTGGAGGCCCAGAGTCACTTCCCCGGGGTCACATAGCCATGCAGCGGGAGTCAGCAGTGAAACCCAGGTTTGATTTGCTCTAAACCTGCAACCATTCACGACCCACTTCTGGGTCCTGGGGGTCTGCGAGGGACTCAGCCAAGGGAAACGGAGTGAAGAACGAAAGCAAGAAAGAGAAGCAGGTGTTTTGGTGTCCCTGAAAGAGCACTGGTGTGGGGTGACGAGACCTGCTTCTCCTTGTCCTCCTGCTGCCCCGGCTCCCTCTGTAGAAGGAGAGCTGGGCTGGAGGGGCCTGAGCTTGGTTTCTCCTGCTCAGGGAGCTGCCAAGTGTGTCATCTTTCCAGTGTGGAGGGCAGTGCTTAAGGGAGAAAGGATGCCCCTTTCAAAGGGGATGCCTGAGAGACTCCTCTGTCAGAGAAGCGGGTGGGGCTCCTCCTATGTGCTCTCTGAGGGCAGGGTCAAGCCACAGAGGGCTGCCTGGCGCTTAGTGGCCTTGGTGACCTGCTGGGAGGCTGTAAGAGTGCAGGCTGAATGGCGGCATGCCATGTAGCTCTCAATTAGGAGTCATCTGAAGCACCAGGACACTTCAAATGTAGATGGTCTGATCACACCCCGCAATCTACTGAGTCAGAACTTGAAGGAGCAGGAATCAGGAAACTGCCCAGCCACTCTGGAGGCAAATCCCTGTCCTGACACTCACTATTACTTCTGTATTTGTAAGTCAATGCAGTCAAACATTCTCAGGGATCTGGACACTTGAGCAGAAGGGGAAAAAAGAAAACGCAGGTTTATTAGTCTGCTTTACTCATTCAATTATTTTACTATAACACAGATAATTACGAAGAATAATACTCAGGTTAGCCAGGTGCAGTGCGACTGTGCCCATAGCCTCAACTACTTGGGAAGCTGATGCAGGAGGATCACTTGAGCCCAGGAGATTCAGGCCAGCCTGGGCAACATAATGAGAACTCATCTTTTAAAAAAAGAAAGTCTGGGGATGTAACTGAGTAGTAGGACACTTGCCTACCATGCACGTGGCCCACAGTTCTACTCCCAGTGCTGCAAAGACAATCAGAAAAAGAACCCCAGCTTTTCCACACTTTTGATTTTTTAAATAAAAATGTTACTTTCTGAATTATAAGTAACATTTATATCACTGTAGATAGTATAAAGCAGAACATTAAACACATGCATAACATAGCTAGAGAGAACTGTTTGCTTCTATTTATTGCTTGATTTTATTTGTTTACTTGTTTGCTTGTTTTTTTTGCCCTCTGATTTCCCAAAATATGGTCCATTTTTTGCATTCACAGACTAGAGGCAGTGGAGGGATTCTTTTCTGCTGAGAGAGATTTAAATGAAAACATAAAAGTGTCTTAAGGCTGGGGACATAGCTCAGTGGCACAGCTCTTGCCTGGCAAGCACAAGGTTGTGAGTTCAATTCCTGGTACCAAAATAATAATAATAAATAATAATAATAATAATGATGATAGTGTCCTAAGCCCACAAACTTTGCTGCCATATCATTATAAGGGCACTCTGGCTCTCTGGTCACAGAAAAGGACAGGAGGTGGCTGTGCAGATCCTCAGAGAAGCAGAGTAAGAGGAAAAGGCAAAGCTAGAGGTTCTGACCTCTTCAGCTGCCCATCCGCTTTCATGACACAACTGCCTGCCCCGAGACACCCGGATACACAGCTGCTGTGGCAAATCTGTATGTTCACTGACCTTGCCTAGTAGCAACAGAAGTCACTAAGCCAGCAAGTGACCAGTCTCCCCAACCCTCCCCAAAACACAGAAAGTCCACATGGTACTCCTAGCATCTCCCCTCCAGGTCCCATCTACTGACTGACTTCTGCCAGGCAAGCTTGATAATCACTGTGTGCCAAGATCATAAGCTTGAGAGTGGTCACAAGAGGTTGGCTGGAAATGGACCCAGAGCTTGAAATGGTGGTGGAATAGAAGAGAACCAGCTTATAGTTCTAGAATGTTCCAACCTCTCATCATTACAAAAAAAAAAAATCATCACACTAGCCAAAATGCATAGCAAAGGACAACAGCTAAGCAGGCTTTTGGACCAGTAATAACGGTTATAGCTCCTGTCTAGGGACTCCTTAGTGTATCCCGGTCACTCTGCACATGGCTTCTGTCCTCCTCACACCTGTGGCCAGGCCAGGCCCTGGGTCTAACCTGGTTCTCCAACTTCTTAGCTTGGGCAAATGGGTGAACCTGCCCTTGGCCTCCCAAGGCACAGACATCAGGCTCATGCATGTTCAACTCTTAGAGCTGTGGCTGAGGCGAAGTTTAAAAAGAGAACCCACATGAAGTGCTAAAGTGACCCGCAGTCCCACGTGCTGGTCAGGGAATGCTAACTGGTGCTACTATTCACAAGCAGGAGGCAGGCAGGCTGGGGCGCTGAGGCAGCCAGAAAGTTTTACAGCCACCTGCCAGGAAGTGTCAGGGCCCCGGGCGGGGGGGCGACAGACGGACCGACGGACCCAAGGTCCCCAGCATCCTGCTCCACTGTGGGCTGCCCACTCTCTGCAGATTGCACCTCCTCCCAGTTCCCAGCCTCTCTGTACCTGTCAGCTTCTCCGCGATGGGTTTGAACTCTTCTGGGCTGAGGTGCATATCCTGGTCAGTGTCCAGTGAAGAGAACAGAAAGAAGCCTTCTGTCCCCAGGGCCTTCAGTGCCGACTCCTGCTGGGGGAGGCGGGGGCTGGGCTGAGCACCGGTTGGCTGCTCGGATCTCCCTGTCCCAAACAGGCGTGTACTTCCCCATGCAGCTGCTCCTCTAACCCTGAGCTCTCGCCACACTTTCCCATTGGTCCAAACGTCACTTCTGAGTAGTCCCTGAGCCCCTGTCCCCTTCCCAGTCCCTGCTGGGCCCTGCTGCACTCTGTGCCTTCTTGGATGCTCCGTTCTCCAGGTCCCGCGTCAGCCAGGCCCTGCCATTGTCCCCTCCTGCCTGCCCTCCCCAGGCCCCTGCGCCTGCAGCCCCCACCAGGCTCTCCAGTTCCAGCCTCGCTCTCTGCCTTTGTCTGGGGTCGCCGTCCAAGGCGTCCCTCTCCGCGGCCCCTCCGGTCCGGCCTGCCCTGCGGCGCTCTGGCCAGTCCTTTCCCCTCCCCGCATCCTGCGCGGCGCCCCTCGCTTCGCTCTGCCCATCTCTGCGTCCCCGACCTGCCGTGCGGCCTCCTGGGCCTGGACGAGGTGGGTGTAGACCCGGACGGCGACAGTGGCGACGGCCGCGGCCAGCAGGGCTCCGAGCAGCGCCAGGGCGCGCGCGTGGCGGCGGGGCGGCGCGGCGGGGCCGGTGCGGCCAGCGGGGCCGGGGCCGGGCCGCCCGCGTTCGCCAGGCCGGGGCCGGCCCATAGCTGCGGCTCCGCGGACTAACGGGCCCGCGGGCGGGCGGCGGCCGGGAGAGGGGATGGGCGGGGGCACCGGGGGCGGGAGCAGCGGCTGGGACCCGCCGGCCCCCTGGCGTCGGGATGTGAGGCTCCGCAGGCCCCTTTAGCCTCCCCGCGCCTCTTCCTGGACCGCAGCCCCGCACGCCTGCGCCAGCCCCTGTGTCCCCATTCCAGGCTGTGACCCGGACACGGAACAGAGAAGGCGCTGTGGCCGTAGCTTGGGAGAAGCCTGCAGCCTGCTGCTCCACGCGGGCCCCCGGGGTCTCAGGTCCTTTGTAGCAGGAAGCGGTGCGCTTCAAGAAGTTGCGTGTTATCCTTATCGCAGCGATTTCTGCAACATCTGCAGGCATCAAGAGGGGAAAAGCTGAAAAGGAAGTCCAGGCCTGGTCCTTTCTAGTCCGGTTGGAGGGCCCCCTCTGCGGCTTCATCACTGTGGCGGGGTCTTCCAGTTCCAGTGCAGGCAGGTAGAGAAGCCCTGGCACCTTCCCATGGGGCAGGGGCCCTTCCGCATAGGACACCACAGGAGGCCCTGCTCTTGGGGCGGAAGCTGTGGCCCCTCTGCACGTGGCCAGGCCTCTGTGAGTCACCTGCCCCCTCATCCTGCTGGCCTGGCGTGGCACAGGAGTCGCTGTTCTGGAGGAGGGCCTTGGGAACGGAGGCAGAGGAAGTATTTTTCCGTGTGTCTGTCCCCAGGAGCCTGGTTCCCGCCGTGCTCTTCCACTGTGTCCATCCCCAGAACCTGTGGGGTGGCTGTGTCTGCTCTCCCCAGAGAAGGCCGCAGCTGTGAAACCTCCAGACAAGAACTCGGCCTAGGGGAGCAAGCAGCGGATCACCCCTTGGCGATCACAACCTGTCAGTGTGGGTGCTGCTGTCAGGTCTGGAAAGCCAGAGGGACCCGGTGGATTTCGGGGCTCTACTGTGTGCCAGACCTGGATGGGCAGTGTAATCTCGTGTTGGTCTTCGGCCACTGAGTGAGGCTTGAAGGCTGCCAGATGCTTTTTCAGTTGAAGAGTGTGAGATTGGGCACCCGATCTGTCTGAGTCCAGAACTCCTGCATCCCCTCGGCCTACCAGGGCTGGTTCAGATCAGGGCTTGCCCCTTCCGCCCCTTCTGTCCTTTGTAACCAATCACGACTGTGCTGTGCAGGCAGGTTTCTGTCCTCCCAGCATTCACGCAGGGCCCGGCACACGATGGCCACTCCACAGCATCTATTGAAGAAGTGGCCTGGGACTCTCCAGGGCTGTGGGCCTGACCCAGCCCTTGCCCTGTGCTCTGGTCCCATGACCTCAGACCCACCGAGGGCCTGATATCTGGCATTGGCTTCCTAAGTCTTCCAGTTGTACCGCTTTCAACTCATTAGTGCTAATGTTTGGGGATGGCATACACAGGACAGATGCTACTAGAAAACCAAATTCGATTCCATCAGGAAGCAAAATTAACAGAGCATGAAGCAGGTTAGGAGGGGAAGATTGATGAGCCAAGGTCCCTGGAAAATAAACGAGGGGAGTCTGCTTTTCCAGATTACTTTTGGTCATTATACTTGCTTGTTGTTAAAGACATGGCTACCCCATTGGTCTCTGCTGCCCAGGGCTGAAGGGTTAAGTTGTTGGGGGCTTGTATGGCATGGGGGGCCTTGCAGAGTGGGGGAAGTGAGGCAAGGGGGATGAGACTTGGCTCAGGGAGCCTTGGCTGGTGGGTGGATCTTCAGCTGGCTCTGGGGAGGTGGCAGCTTTGGGCCCTGGCAGCAGAGCACAGTCTGGTTCCCTTGGCAGGCACGCTTCCCAGAAGGACTCACCTCCCAGACCCTGAGCAGCACAGGCCCTGGAGAGGTTGGGCCAGTGGGAGGCTCTGACCAGGGGTGGCCCCGCAGGGTCTCTCTGGCACTTTATTCCTCCCGTGGTGGGGACAAGGGTGGCAGTGGGAACTGGCTGCAAATGGAAACTATAAGGCACATGCCATAGTAGTCCTATCTTTGGGGACCTCACAGGTTAGCATGGAACGCATTCATTCGTCAATATGTTTATCAAGGATCTTGAAAGACAGTCTGTTCAGTCTGTTTTGGAACTGGCAGAACAGAGAGTAAAACAATCTCTGCTCCTTCAGACAAAGGAGGGTGGGTCAGATGAAGGGCAGTGGGTCCTGCACTCTCCTCCCCAGGGTGCACCTGACTGTCTCCAGGGCTCAGGAGAAGTTGCCCAGGGCATTGCATTCAGGAGGTCACCAGTCACAGCATGTGAGGAAGAGCATTCTAGGAGGTGGGGACAGCAGAGGCAAAGGCCCAGGGGCATGAAGCCTGGTGGAGTATCCATGGCTCACAGCAGAGGACACCAGCAGAGAGACTCCGGAGGAGGAAGGAGAGCAGGGGGAGGGGAAGACGGGCTCAGGCGCCGGCCAGCTAGAGAAACACCTGGACTTTATCCTTGAGACAAAGGGAGTTGCCAGAAGAGAGACATTCAGCACATGATGCCCTGCAGACTGCTGGGGCCCCTGCTTTCTGTTAGGAGGTGGAGGGGTCCTGAGCAGCACTCCTTGCTGCTTAGAGGTTGTTGGTAAACAGTGCTGGTGACGTTGTCCCCCTGGTGAGGAGTGAGGGACTGGCCTGGTTGCACCACATTAAGCAGCCCTGGGGTTGCAGCCTCGAACTCTGTCCCCACTGCCCTGCCCCATACACACACACACACACACCCCTGCCTGCCCTTCTTCCAATAGCCTCTTCTGCTTCCCGGCTTGCCAGGGGGCCTCACTCCTGCAGGGGCGCTGCTCTCCAGTTTTCCATTCCAGCTGTACCAGGGCAGCGAGCCAGTGAGAGGGCCCTTTGGCTCTGTGTGGTGTTTTTCCTCTGACCCCAGGCACAGAGAGGGAGGTGATTTTCCACAAATCCAACCCTAACACCTTGGCAGCCAGTGATGAGGCCAGCATTTGGTACTTTGAGGAAACAGCCTTCAGGGGCAGGAGTAGCATAAACATTCCTGGACCTGGTGGACCTTAACAAAGTACCCACTGTGTGCCTGGAACTGGGCTCAAATTTGTGATCCTCTATCTCAGTCTCCCAGAGTGCTGGGATGATAAGCATGTGCTAACCATGCCTGACTCAAATTTCTTTCTGGGAGATAAAGTGTTCTAAAATTAGATTATGTTGATGGTTATACAACTGTGAATATACTGAAAAAAACCCCAACTCCATCCTATTAATTGTACGCTTTAAATGGGTTGATTTTTGTGACATACGAGTGACATCACAAGAAAACTTTTTAAAGAACGTTCCTAGCCAGGTGTGGTGGCACACACCTGTAATCCCAGCACTCGGGAGGCTGAGGCAGGAGGATCATTATGAGTTCGAGACCAGCCTGGGCTAAAAGTGAGCTCAAGCCCAGCCTGAACTGCATAGTGAGACCCCGTCTCAAAAAGACAATAAATAAATAAATAAATAAATAAATAAATAAATAAAAGACCTTCCTGGTGTCTGGCAACAGGAGAGGCAGGAGGGAAGCCAGAGGATGGTGCGGTCTCCAGTGGGAGCTGATGGGCTGGGCTGGGGGGTGGTGTGGATGGTCTGAGAGGCTGGAAGAGCAGGGAGTGTGTGGGAGTTGGAGCGGAGACTTGCTGATGGCCCTAGGTGGGCAGTGAGAGGAGAGACAGAATCTCCTCGTGCTTGAGCTCAGCCGGCTGGTGGTGCCATCCCAAGGGGAGGGAGCCTAGAGGGGCCGGGGCGGGGGAGAAGCCCTGGTGCAGTCCGCCTGGCTGAGCCGCCCTGGTAGGGACGCTGAAGAAGAGCTGTGACCAACAGCTGTGTGCTGTGGGCTGTAGGGAAGGGGTGGGGGAGGGCTGGGCCAGCCTAGAAATGACACTGAAAGCTGCAGGTTCTATGAGATCACTGAAGGAGGTAGACAAGTGTGGGCACAGAGGCCTCTCGGCCGTGCAGCACTGAGTGGTTGGCTGGACTCAGGGGCACTGGTGGGAAGGGCGCCAGTTTAGGCAGAAAGTAGATTGGTTTTAAGGGCCCCAGGAGGCCCAGGTTGGCTGTTACACTGTTCCTGTAAAGAGAGAGATTTGTTTCTTCAGGTCAGAAAAGGCTGCTTGGTCCCTGCCCGAGCCTCCTTGGTTTGGGAGACATTTTTAATTGTTCCTGGAGGCAGGTGTTATGTGAAGTAAGTCAGGCGCCAAGAGGCCAATACTGCTTATATTCTCATTTACCTGTGGAAGCTGAAACGTTGATGTCATAGAAGTTGAGAATAGTGGTTACCAGCCTGGGACGGGTGTGGGAGAAGGTGGGCTGGAGACAGGACGGTTAGTGGGTGCAGAGGAGCTCGTGGACAGCAGGAATAGCTCCCCACATTGTGGAGCACAGCAGGCTCTCTGGCTGCAATGAATTATTTCAAAATAGAGGAGGAGGCTGTGACCCGGACACGGAATGTAGAGGATTTTGGATGTCCCCAACACAATGCAATGATAATGGTCTGAGGTGAGAGATGTGCCCATTACGTGATCTGATCATTATACCTTATGTACATGTATCAAAATGCCACGTTGTACCTCATAAAGATGTATAATTACAGTGCATCAAACAAAAATTTGAAAATATATTTTTAAAAAATCCTACCAAATTTTCTCTGTCTTAGTTTGGAAGATATCATGTATAACAACACATCTGATATACTACAAGGGCGCGGAAGCTTGTGTCCTGAGAAAAGCCCTCCTCTACCCATCTCTGGTTAAAACTCGGCAAGGTACAGCCAAGATCAGGGTTCATGAGGTGAAACAGCTCAGCTGCAGTAGAGGCTTCATTCGTCCCTGACCGGCTCATCCCAGTTTGGACTTTGCTGCTTTAAGATTGAGTGTCCCGCATCCCAGTAACCTGTCAGTGCTGAGCAGAGCGGAGTGGCTTGTCACCCTTCTCTCCCTGGCCCTGGACACAGCTCCAAAGGCACAAGCGTGAGGAGCAGAATCCGGGACGGTGAGTACAACACCATCTGCTCAGGCCACGCTCTCACCCTCGGGAAGCCCCCAAATGTCCGGTCCACGTTTTCTAGCATGGGTGGAGCTCTGCTGTCTTGACGTTTTGCAGTCTCATCCTGTGGTCCCAGATGAGCATCAGGACGGGAGCAGGATGATTATAGAGAAAGGAGAAATTCTTTTGGACTTTGGTATTCAGTGGCCAGCGCCCAAATCTCCCCCAGGGGACTTAGCTAGTACTTCATCCTACCCAGGGATCCTTACCCTGACTGAGAAGCTAGGAAAAATGTCCCTCCTACCCGCAGCCAGCTGAGGGTGGGCTAGGGCACTGGTCTCACTGAAGGCTTGAGGCAGCTGTGGGCAGCTGGGCCCAGCTGGCCCAGGTCCCCGTTCCTATGCTGCTGAGCACAGAGTGTCAGTCTGCGGCACCTCTAGTCTCCATGGTTATTCCATCCGTGTTGCTGCAAATAATAGAATTTCCTTCTTTTTACGGCTGAATAATGTTCCATTGTGTAGTTACGCTTCAGTGAGATTTTTATAATTCAAAGACACATTGCAGGAAGTTTACAGAGTGCTGAGAAGGGGGACCATTCTCGGTCTTGATGGAGGAGGTGGGGGCAGACACAGGCCAACATACCTCGAGGGGGACATACAAGGATAGTATACTTTATATACTACTGAATCTACGCTTACCTCGATCAAAAAAGTCTTTAAAGGTTTACTAAAAAGTTCAAGGAAGGTGGGTGTGGTAGCACAGGCCTTTGGTCCCAGTACTCTGGAAGGCTGGAGCAAGAGGATCACAAATTTGAGCCCAGTCTGGTCAACTCAGTCCTTTAGCAAGATCCTGTTTCAAATTAAAAATAAAAAAGACTGGGAGTGTGATGTCTCTGGGTTCCATTTCCAGTACTCGGAAAAAGGAGAAAACATGCTCCTGGAGAAAAGAGTGCTGGGTTATGGCTCAGTGTGCTAGTGCGTTTTCCTAGCATGCACAAGGGCCTGGGTTCAATTACTAGTACCTCAAACAAAACAAAACAAAACAAAACAAAACAAAGAGACTCAAGGAGAAATGGGACTGGTTTGAAACCCTGGAGTTATGGAAAAATAAGTCAGACAAAAGCAGACAGGCTGGCTGAGCCGAGAGCGGGGAGGGGTTTCCCCAGGAGACAGGCTGAGAGGTGGAGATGAAAGGGAAGAGGAAAACACTTCCTGGCTGCTTCCCCCAAGAGGGGGCACGGAGATATTTTAATTATGTACCTGTGGGGGAAGGCCCAGGCACCTGGATAAGCTACACAAGATCCCAGAGAGCAGGTGAGCCAGTTTCCTCCCCAGGAAAGGCCCCCAAGAGCTACAGGGGGCGGCAGTAGGCTGGGCCCTTTGTGATCAGGTAAGCTCGGACCGCATGGTAACCCCAGAGGAGGCCCCTAGAGAATGGCGTAACGAAGGAGGTGTAGCTCAGAGGACACAGGGAGAACCCAGACCTTTGAGCATGCCTCTGTAAGGTTGTCGCCTAGAATGACAGGGGGAAGAGGAGGCAGATAGCAGATGATGTGAGTAGTAGTTGCTTTTGATGGATCCAGAACTCCCTGATGTCATATCTGCCACAAGTCCAGAGGGGCCCAGCAAGGAAAGGAAGGAGCCTGCGGTCTTGGTTCTAGCAAAGGAAAAGAAGCTCTGCAGGTGGGCCCGCCGGGGAGTGGAGAGAAGGCGGGGAGGGCTGGTGGGAAGAGGGTCAAGGGCAAGTTTTCGGGTGCCCTCAAAGTCTCCCAGGCTCTGGAAGCCTGAAGGAGGCTTGGCTGAGGGTACCAGGTCCTCTGGGTGCTCCTGGGGCACAGGCTGCAGAAGCTAAGGGAGGCTTTTCCCTGAGACACAGGTCAGGAAAGGAATTCCTAGGTCTCTCCATGCAGGAGTCAGGAAACTCAGACGTGTAAGGCGGATCATCTCAAGCCCCTACTTTACACCCTTCCTGGCTGCCCACTGTTCTTGGATTAAAGTGAAAGCCTTGGCTCAGTTCACCAGGCACCGCGGGCCTAGGCCCTTTCCACAGTCTTCTGTAGCCCACACAGCAGCACTCTCCGGCCTGCTCCTGGCCTTCCTGTTCTGTGGACTTGGCCCACACTTTCCTACTTCTGCACCTTTGCACTTCCTATTCCCTCTGCATGGAATGCCCTTCCTGCACCCAGTTCCCTGGGGAGCTGATCCTGACCACTCCATTTCCACTATCCTCCCCTGGGTCCCTTCATCCTCCGTGATCTCCCCAGTACTTTCCTGTGCCCACAGCATCTCATTGCACTGAGGAAGCTGTACCAACCCCCCACTGCATCTTGCTCAGGAGCCACATGGGGACAGAAACCTTGTCCCCTTTAGAGGTGCAGCCGTAGCTCCTTGCCCTTTGCCTGGCTGAGGGGAAAGCCGAATGGCTCCTTGTTGAGTTACAAAGGCCGGATGATTCCAGAGCAGTGGCCGGCTGCAGTAATGAGACCACAAACACTTGCAGGCTGCAGAAGAGCAAAGAGAAAAGCAGGGACACCTGGTGAGCAGAGAGTGATTATGTACATAGGCCCTGCTGCCGGGAGGGGTGGGGGCTGCGAGCCAGGCAGAGCCCACACCCAGGCAGTGCCAGGGGAAAAAGGCGGGCGGGGTAGAGAGGACCTAGACATCCCAAATGTATAGACTAGCACAGCCACAGCTGAGATCTAAGCTGTGCAAGAAGATCAAGGCCTGTCTCCCTGAGAAAAGGCCAAGCGGGTAACAAGAGCCCTCCTGGATGTTGCATTGGCTGGCCCCAGGGACAGCTAAGGCCACATGTTTCTACGCCCTGTTCAGTTCTGCACCCTGCTCTCCCCTGAATGGTGAGGACACCATGCATCTGGACTACCTGATCTCTGGAGTGTCATTTTGCTGGAATAGCTGCTGGGGCAGAGAGTTCGGCTGTATTCCCAATGTGGGCCTGGTGTTAAGGTTCTTCCTGTCTGAGGATGCTGTGGAAGCTTGGTGTCACAGTCATGACAGAGACAGCCATAGGGACAGGGGAAGAACTCCTGGGTCCTCAACCTGTTACTCATCACAAGTAGCCTTTGTGTTTTCTTCTGAGGCAGTCAGGGACTGAAAACCATAACTCTTCATTTGGGCCTACAAATGCCCAGTACTAAAGCAGGACAAGGCTTGACCTTCATTCTGTAAAACTCTGGGTCAAAGCCTTCTCAGCCCTGCATGTGGGCGTGCTAGCCAATGAGGGAGTAGCTGTCTAAATATTGGCCAAAGAAGGGCTATTACCCCTCAGTCTACCCAGCCTAGGTCTCTAAACTTCAGCACCAGCCTATGCCCAGAAGTCCCCACTGCCCTATGCTCGTAATCACCTTGGATTCCAGCAGAGCCTCAGGTGACTGACAGTGCCCTTAAATCACGAGGCTACCTTCCATGGGAACTGAGTTATGAGGATTCAAACTGGACCGGACCTAAGCCCACTGCAAGCACCTCACAAAACTGTCACTTGGCTTTAATGATGGGCAGGTCAGAGCCTCTTCACCAGTGCACCCCCTCCTGCTACTCCACAGCTGGAGTCCTTTCCTCATCCCCTCTCACCTTCTATTTAAAGTTTTTGCATGTAGATGCATACTGTCATTTTAAATTTCCATTATCATTTAAGGGGGAACCCATTCTAGCCTGTGACATGGGGGCATGTTAACAGTGGAGGAGATGAAAAGGCCACATGGAGGAGGTCAGGTGGCCCAGGAGGCAGCTGGGGCTACAGGAACCCCGATCCGAGGAGGGTCCATGACACCCAAGGATCCCCTGGCTAATTTTAATGGAATATAAAGTGAGGAAAGGAGAGTCTGGATGTCAGTGTTATGACTTGGATATGAAGGGTCCCCCAGAGGCTCACACTTTGAGGCGTTGAGCCCCAGCACAGCAGTGTTCAGAGGTGGAACCTGGAGAGGTGACCGGATTGGATCCTGAGGGTGCTGACCTCTTTAATGGATTACCCCACTGATGAGGTCACAGCTGAACCAACGTTAGGAGGGGGCCCAGTTGGAGTGTTATGACTTATGGGTAGATGTTCCTCATAAAGTCTCACGCTCTCATTGGTGGGGCTTTTGGGAGTGACGGGATCGTGGATGTGTAATACTACATTAGTCCACTGACTGCTTTAGGATAGTTCTGGGTGTGGGTGGCAACCAGTCCAGGAGTAAAAAAGAAGGAAGTCTTGATGTTTCCTGTCTGCCCTACCGTGAACTCCTGTGCCCTGTCTTTCGGCCATGCTGCCCTGTCTTGCAACCAGATGACTATGGCCTAAAACCTCTATGAATTATGAGCTAAAATAAAGCTTTCCTCTGTTTTTAACTTCTAGGTGTTGGGTCTTTTGTCCCAGGAGTGAGTTAGTAACTAAGACGGGAAGAAGTCGCTGGGACAGGCCTTTGAAGAAAATATCTTCACCCCAACCCCTTCCTCTCTGGCTCTTTCCCCTTGTCTGCTGCTTCCTGGATGCCACTCGGTGAGTGATGTTGCTGTCACACCTTCTGCTGTGACGTTTCTGCCTTGCAGCCAGCTGACCATGGACTGAAGCCTCTGATACCATAAGCCAAAATAAATCTTTTGTCTGTTAAGTTGTATATGTCAGGTTTGTCCATGTCCCAGCAACGGAAAGATGACTAAACCAGTTTCTTTGGACTTTAGTTTTCATAGTGAAGAAGATTTCACTGCAAATCTGTATTTGTTTCTGAGGAAAAGATCATGTGATGGGAGCATGCTCCCACTGTTCAAATGTGGGAGCAGTTTTCTTTTGATTTCACTCACCACAGGGTATCTGAGAAGCCTCAGGGAGAGATGGAGGCTGGAGTGTACAGGAGAGGGAATAGGCCCCCTGGGGGATGTGCTGTCAGGTGCCAGTGGCTCTGCAGATGAGCAGGGCCTCAGTCCCCACACCTGAGCCGCACTGGAGTCACCCGGGAGCTTGTGGGGACGCAGATCACAGGGCACCCAGCAGCTGCCAATTCAGCAGGCCTCAAGAATGTGCATTTCTATACCTGGGCTGTGTGTGATCCACATTCTCAGAACCCTGATCTACTGATGTCCCTTTCTGGGGGCCACAGCAAGGCCCCAGCCCAGGTCTCCAGCAACTCCCAAGGGAGCAGTGGCTATCTGGGGAGGGTCTTCCCAGAGTCAGGCCTGGGTGTCCATTTTGGGGGAATGGCCTTAGCCATGGATGCTTGATGCTTGCAAGGCTGGCCAGGGAACCCAAAGGCTGGGAGAAGAAAGTTGAAGGGTCTGTATGTGAGACCCTATTTTCTCTACCCTGCATCTTGGTCCCAGGCCTGGAGACTTATGCACTTGGAGAATGATAACCAGGCTGGCCTATGTCCTCCCCTCTCCATGGGACAAGCGGGAACTCGTGGACGAGACCCAGTGCCCTCACCGCATTAGCCAGGAGAGGATGCCACTGTGTGACAAGAGGGCCATGTGACTGGCAGTGTTATGCTTCATGTCCCTGGGGCCTTGCTGTCCCTTAATGGAATGAGCCACCCCCAACCCCGTGCCTTCTGGACTCTACATCGGATCACACAAGGACAGCCAAGACTCAGCAGTACAATAGGTAATCAATTTTCTACCTTGTTCCTGTGTCCATTCTTAACTGCTTACAATTTGGAAGGAGGCCAGGTGGATGGTTAATCCCCGAATCTCCAATGTGACCTTTATTTCTGTCTACAACACGTTGGGCACACCAGGAGAAGAAGACAAAGTTCCCGGCATCTTGGAACCTTCACTCTTGAGGTGTGGCCCATGCAAACCTGGGTCTTCTGGAGTATGACAAGAGCCCAGGTAAAAAGACTTATTAAGCCTGGGTCAAGGGAGGAGCAGGGAGGAGTCCAGGAAGGCTTCCTGGAGGAGGTGACAATGCCGTGGAGGAGTCCAGGCCGGAAGCACAGCTCAGGAAGGTGCTTGTGCCACTGAGCTATATCCCCGGCCCTGGAAGCACAGCTCCAAGAAGGGAATGAAGGTGAATGTGCGGGGACATGGGGACTGTCCAGCTTGATTTCCAAAGGAAACACTGGGCTATTTGCATGCTCTCCCCAGCTGGGCTTCACTATTCCCCGGAGTACCAGAGGCTTCTGGGAGAAACAGTTGAGTCACCTTGGTTCTCACTTAGGGAGCCAAATAATATGTCATCCATACAGGAGCACTTCTGAGAGCAAAGAGGATCTATTAATTACCTGGGACAAACTGCCATGAGTCCATGTCATGGGTGAGACCAGTGCCACCCCAGACTTGGGGTCATTTCTGCAAGGGTGGGGAGACAAAAGGCATGGGGGTGCCAGGGAGACCACAGTACATGCTGTCAGAGGCCAGGAACACGGGCTTCCCTGAGCAGCCTCTTTAGACCTCACTTTCCTCCTTTGTAAATGGAACCAGATTTTTCTGCATCACTGCCTCTCAGACAGGGACTCTGTGAAGAGGAGGAGTGAACCCAACATCCGGCACCCCCAGCAGAGGTGCCTCAACCCCATTGCCCCCACTCAGGCATCTCCATGAGCAGGCTAGCCCTGGAATCAAATCCCTGGACTGTCAACAAGTCTTCATCCCAGTTTCCCAATGTCAGTAGATTCTGGGCTAATGGCAAAATGTTTGCTGAATGTGAAAAGCAGAAAGTGTTCAGATTTATTGCTTGGAGAGTTTGCTGTCTCCTGGGCCTGGTTGATGTAGTTTCTTCTAAGTTTCAGAGCATTTTGTTTAAAAAGAATTTCTGACGGCAGTGTTTTCCCTTACGTTTGTACAAGGTTTTGCAGCTTATAAAGAAGTTCCCATAATAATGATACCAATCATTGCTAGGAGGAATTGAGCTCCTACTGGGGTGGGGCCTCGACTAAGCCTGGAAAAGCGCTCCATTTGCACAGATGGAGAAGGTGAGCTCAAGAGAGGTTAGGGGGCTGATCCGAGGCCACACAGTCTTGGGAAAAGGCAGTGCAGGGCTGCATGCAGCTCAGCTGCTTTCAGAAGCGTGCTTGCCTACTCTCTCCCTGCTCAACCTGACCTACACACGTCCATCAGCAGATAAACTGTGGGTGAGAGAAGCCGAGACCAAAGCAAACAAGGACCTTTTGCAGAAAACAGTCTGGGGCTGGAATAAACATAAAAATAACCAGATGCGTCTGAGGGAAATCCTTGAGTCCCCACACAATATCTTTTGTGCTGAGACTAGTGTTGTAATGACGCAGGTGGGCAGGGACCATTCGGGCATGGGCAGGGGCCTTGCATTCAAAGCTCTAATTCTGTGCTGCCTAAACGGCAGCCAAGAACCACATATGGCTACTTACATTTAATTAAAATGAAATAAAATTAAAAGTTTAGTTCCTCAGTCACACTTGTGACATTTTAAGAGCTCCATCTCCACATGTAGCTACCCCACTGGACAGCACGGATCTGCAGAAAGCCCCACTGGGCAGCTCTGTCCCGAGCCTTCACTGCCCACGCCTGTCTTGCCCTGGCATCCTGGTTGAAGGGGAGCCAAGGACGCAGGTGGCAGGCACATCTGTCCTGGGACCAGCGCCCCTGCAGCCAGTGTGGCTATAGGTGGCACACTGACACCTGAGCCCCTGTTCTCTCCTCTGAATTAGCTACAGCTCCAGGGACACAAATAGAGGGCAGAATGCAAAGCAGGAGCCACTCGCTGAGGCCTCGGTACTCTGAAGTATGGTCCCGGGACTGCAGCGCTGGGGTCTCCTGGGAGCTTGTTAGAAAAGCAGAACCTCGGGCTCCATGCCAGACCTGCTGGATGTGAACCTGCATTTTAACAAGGTCCCCAGGAGATTCATATAAGCATTCAGGTTTGAGAAGCTCTGGCTTAAGAGACAGGCTGAGCAGGATCAAACCACGGCTCCAAATATAGGAAACCAAACAGATATTTTCGGAGGCGAGGAATAGCCTGAGTAGCCCACCCCTGGCAGCATGAATAAGCATTAGTCACCAAGAGCCCAGGGCTCTGACTTCCAAGGCCAGACTCTTGCAGAACTTGGGAAACTACCCAGCCCCGCACCCACCATGGGCTTATTATCTTCCAAGACTTATTATCTTCCCAGAAGGAAATCTCTTTTTTTTTTTTTTTTTTGGTAGGGGGTGTACTGTGGAATAAATTCAGAGCCTTCTCACTGAGCCACATCCTCAGACCTTTTTAAATTTTTAATTTTGAAACAGTCTTGCTAAAGTTGCCCAGGCTGGCCTTGAACTCTCAATCCTCCTGCCTCTGCTTCCCCAGTAGCTGAGATTACAGGTGTGTGCTCGGTTGAGGAGCACATCCTGATCTCACGATGTTTTACATCAGACTGCACAGCTTTACTTTTCTTACTGCATTTGGTGGGTCGGAAAACACAGGCAATCACTGAAAGAGGCACCTGGAACAGGAGGTGCCTCTCCGCAGGGGTGTGCTGCTCGGCAGGGCTCAGGGCCTGAAAGCAGGCGGCAGTGAAGGTTTTGGGGAAGGACCCAGCATCAAGCCCATCGATGAAGAAAGCAGCTGTGAAAGGTAGCTCCATCTTTGGCTTCAAATGAGGCCAGCAGCTGTGCTGAGCCGGCCAGGAAGGAGAGGCGGCTGCAGGGAAGGCTGGAGTTTGGAGGCTGAGCATGCAGCTCTCCCCCACTTTCGGGGTGGATGACTCAGCCCTTCCTGCCTCTCTCCACTCAGCCTACCTAGGGCCTTATTTATTTTTATCCCTGGCATGGAGTTAAATTGCCAAAAGGATGACACTTCACCTGCGAGGGCCCTCCTGGAGGACAACTTTTAAAATATTCATTTTTACAAGTTGCTCCCAGCCATAAAGCAGAGGACAAGGATGACAGGGAGAAGGGAGGGGACAGAGACAGGGGCCCGCAAGGAGCCTGGGGCCTTGCAGAACTGCACAATGGCTTTGAGAGGTGGCAGATTCTAGGAGTGGGTACTCAGGAAATAACTGGACCAGGGCGAAGAGAGGGTGATGTGCTGAACTTCCTAACTCTTCACGATACAGGTGAGGTCGAAGCAGACCACAGCACCCCAGCTGGTTTCCTCTGTAGCACACACCGCCCACTTATTTTGGTACCAAACCTCATTGTTTGCTCCTGGGAATAGCCCGCCACCTACTGCATGGGATCTTGGGGGATCTCTCAGTCAAGATGTTGGCCCTGCCCTTGGCTGGGGACAAGCTTGTGACCGGGGCTGGGCTACATGGAAAGGAGATACAGGACGGTCTGGTGGCTTGGATTCAGCAATGCTGGTGGTCTGAGGGGGCCACTCTCTGGCTGTTTTTTTTTTTTAAATTTTATTT
>PVLD010016380.1:0-45170 GCA_004027595.1 Dinomys branickii | reverse complement strand
CAGGCAAAGGTCTGCTGCAGAGGCTGCTCCAATGGTTACTTCTCTTTGGGAGAATGTCCCTTAAGCTGTCTGCTGAGATTTCCGCTTCTACTCCCTACCCCAAGACCTGGCCGGGGCAAATAAACAGCTCGCCACCCCAGGATTCTTGCAGATAGGCCACTCAGGTTTTCCTCCCTGGGTGGAGCTCCTTCCCCCCTCAGAAAACCCGTTGGGGCGCCTAAGTAGGTCTTCCCACCCGGGAGATCCCGCAGTCCTTGAGGCTGCTTTGATGTCTCTTGCTGGGCTGAGCTTCTTCCCGATTCAGGAAAAACCGGTTAGAGCGCGCACTTAACTCACCCTGTGGTCGTGCAGACAGGAGTGCCGTTCAGATGTTTTTCCCTGGATGGAGATTTTCCCCGACTCAGAAATCCCGCCGACTGGTCGCTGTTGCTCCAGTTTGCGCAGCGCTGGCTGCGGGGTGGGGTTCTGAGTGGGATCCCGGAGCGCTGCCCGGTTTGGTGCAGTTTGTCCCAGTAGCGCGTTCTCTGTCGGGTTCAGGAGCTGAAGCCGTTCTTCCCTCCACACTCGCTCTCTCGGCTGGTCGTCTTCTTCCCGGAAGTCCTTATTTCTGTCTTGATATTGTTATATTTCATTGTTTGGGTGGTAAACCTCTGGGAGGTTCTCTCTCTGCTGCCTACCCGGTCGCCATCTTCCCGGAAGTCCCTGTTAGAGCTTTTAGCGGTAGAAATAGCCCACTGCGGCATGTGTGCCACAGGTTCACCACCGCTGACGCGGGCCATTGTACACTTCTAGGATATCATGTAGGTTGCTGGTCTCTGCTTGTTGACCAGATTTTATTCAGTGTTTTTCCATGATTTAGCTTGGATCACTTGCCAAGATGGGACTGAGGGTAGGACTCCTTTTTCTGAAACTTCTGTAGTTACTTTTTCGAAAAATGGTCACCAGTAGGTGATGATATAACGTTTATTACTGTGCAGACAGTCCTCACAGAAAGGGAAGTGAGTACCCCAAACCCTAGAGCATCCCTTTCCACACAGGAGGAGGAGACCCTGTGTGCAGCCCTCGGGTGACAGCTGACAGCCTGTCCAGGACAGCTGTAAAGTCCTAGTCTGTTCCTCCCAGGGTTATTGTGTCTGATGGGTAGGAATCCCAGGAAGGGTTTTTATGACAATGGGTTGTTTGAGGAGGACCCCTTTTAAGAAAATTCAGGGAAAGTGCCTGTTACACAACTGCTGTTCTCATCAGTTTGAAGGAATCAGTCTATTGGAATGATGTGTTTTGGGGTGACTCCCCACCCCAATTCTTTCCTAGCTTTGGGGTGACTCCCCACCCCAATTCTTTCCTAGCATGTTTATGTAATAATACTGTACTGTACCTTTTTTTGGTCGGGGGGCAGGGAGGCTGTCCTAGGGATCCAGCCCAGGGCCTCGGGCATGCTAGGCAAGTGCTTTATCTCCGAGCTGCATCCCAGCCTTAATAACACCTTTTGAATGCCAGCTCTCTATACTTCACAGCCCAACCTACTGACAAGACAGTGTAGAATTTACAGCTTACCTCAGTGCAGGAGAGCTCTCCATCCACAGGGCTTGGTGGTGTGGTTTAACTGAGAACTGAAGGTGTGGTTTAAGGTGTGTCCTTCAATGTGGGGACTTGATTAGGCTTGAGTAGGGAGTCGCAGTGTAACACTTTGGCATTTGTGGCAGTAGTCATGCAGACATTTTGAGGGAGGAGCCTCAGAGAATCTTAGGACCGAACTACTTGTTGGGGTTTCCTGTTGAAGTGTTGAAGTGTCCATCCTTCATAAGTTCCTTCCTCTTCTTCAGAAACAGTGACCTCCTGAGCAAGAGTCTCCAGCACTCTTGCTACCAAAGTCGAGTTCTAGAGTCAGGCTGACAGAGATAGTGAGCCATGGGCAGGTGAGGCTGGTCATTTCTCACAGTTGGCAGTCTGTTTTATATTACACTTGGGTTTCTGAAGAACATCCTAGTGCTATGCATTTTTATCTACCATTCATGGTTCTTTGAGTCAGTGTCTCATTATGTAGTTCAGCTTGGACTTGAACTCATATTCTGTGGCCTAGGATGGCCTCAAACTCACTGTGATCCTCCTGCCTCAGCCTCCTGAGTGCTAGGATTATGCATGCATGCCACCATGTCTGGCAGTCTACTGTTCATGATTTTACAATTCATTTTCTTGTTTTAAGACAACTGTAAAATGTCATCAACTTTATCAAGCTTTGCATATACAATGCAGTGAACTTTTTAATCCAAGCAATATTTGTGTATCATAAAAGTACCAGGGCAAAGTGGGATAATGTAAAGCGGTTGTTTGGAAAATTGTAGAGAAAAATTATACGCATAATGTAGTGTGATTGCTCTTTGTTTTGTGCTTACGCATATGCATGTTCATAAAATAAATGTTCACATGTCTTTTCACGGATAGCATAGCTAAGTATAAGGCTTTGGAATTTCGGGGTTTTTTTTAAATTTATTTTTTGGAATTCTGTTTTTTAATAATACAAATTTTAACTCCCTACCAGGCAAACAGGTCATTTAGGTACTTAAGTATGTTTCCCAAGGCTCGATTTGGTTCTGCCCTTTCGTTTAGTGTTGGTGAGACACCTGGTGCAAGCATGGCTCTGCTGGAATGTCAGTCACCTCCTTTTCCTCTTTGTACTCTGTACCCTGGGAAAAGGGGCGGAGCTGGGCCTTTTTTATTGCTCACCAACTAAGAGTGAAATGTACTGGTATTTTGGGTTGTGGGCTCGTTGCAGGGAATACTGATAATTTATTAGCATAAAATAATTTATACCCTGCACAATCCTTGCTTGCACACAACACCAACTGCACTTTCTTCACAGCTGGCTAGACAAGGACGATAGCTGTACTTTATACCTGAGAAGACTAAGATTTGAAAATTCAAGTGCTGTATTCAGTGGTCACACTGCACTGGAACTAGGGTTCACCTTGACTTTTCTGACTGAAAACTGTAGCTGCTCTTAAATTTATAAAGTTAATTGAAACATTTACTTATGAACATTTTTACTGGGGTGTGTGTATGTTACAGATTGTGAACTAATTTAGTCTTTCTAACGGATGAAATGTTGGCATTGTACTAAACATTTCTAGCTGAAAACCTATAGTTCTGTGGCTTCAAGCACCTGTACATAAATCAGACAAATATTTCAGATATTTCCTCGCTTACTTAATGACTGACTCAGAGAATAAATTATCAGCTTTCTATAGCTGTTTATACCTAGACTTATTTGAGAAATATTTCAGAACTTCTAATGCAAATGACATCACATTTTGAAATACCTCCAGGAACTAATTTAATGAATGACTCCAGGGGACCTAATAAATGATTTCTTCTACCATTCTAGGTTCTTTGGCTGGATATGTATTAACCTACCATACAACAGATTAACAGGAGTAAAAGCAGAGTTATGTACATACCTATGCATAGGAGTGCCACCCAATATGACCTGATGAGGGGCCAGATGATTAAAGTGGATGCAGCGTCCTGAGCCACAAAAAAGGGGGATCTTTTGGGGTAGGGATGGTGGCGACCAGTTTCCAAGGGGCTGAAGGAGGACAGCTATGGCGCCTGCTGGTTGTCTTGTTGTGTTCTTATGTCTCCAGAATCCGATTTCCTGGGAGCCTCTCTCTTCCTAATAGATTCCTTCGTAGATCAAATGCCTTCATGACAGGCAGCTTTTCATCTGTATCTGACACTTTACTACCAGTGCAGACTCAAAGAAGTGTTTTATGTGGCGTCATATCTTTGACTCCTACAGTCTGACTTTGGGGTGCTGTGTCCTATACCCTGACAGGACCAGCTTGTTGCTGACCATCCCTGAAGTCTGCAGAGTTTGGTTATATGCCCAAATGTTTACTTACCCTTTTCCACAAAGAGAAGTCAGTTGTTTTTTTATATTACTGCCATGGAATATTTGCCTGCTTAAGGCTTTGTCAGAACTACCAAGATTTCAAAGTTTTTTTTAGATAGAAATGGAAAGGCACAAATGGGAGAAGCCGAGGCCGGTCCTGCATGAGGAACCCAGGGCACTTCAGCTGCTTTTGGGAAACCTGAGGGTCCCTGGAACGGTCTTGCAGTTCTACTTCCTGGCTCGGTTGCAGTTCCCCTTAGTGCTGGGCCCGGGGTCAGCGAGTGAAGGGCTTGGTGAAAGGCTGCCGAAGCCCGTGTCGCCATCTCTTGGCTGGCCCGGGTGGGGTAGAATAGCTTGGGGGTTAAGGCCGCGCTCACTGCCATCTCCCTTTCCTGGTCAAGCCATTTCAATATGCTGTGGCCCGGTGGGGAAGCAGATCTTTATTAGTGCCACCTGGGACTTAACATTTCCCCTCAATACACAGAACTCGAGAGCAGAAAACAAGACTACATTCATGACTTTCAAGGCTGTGGGGTTTTTTTTCTCTTTCTGTCCCCTTTTGGTGCTTGGTCTAATATTGTCTCAAAGTAGAGGCTTTGGACGACACTGTGGGACTCTGTTCATTGCAGGGTGCAGTGTAGACAGTGTCCCCTGGAATTCTGCACAGCAGTCCTCTTTGTAACAGTTTATAAATTGCACTGATACCCAGGGAATAACCAGGCGGCCACCACCTGCTCGCCATGGTGACATCCCCTAGCCACCAGAATTTTATATTTACTATTTTCTTGTCTTGATACAGTTACCACGTATGTTCGTATCCTGAAATACTGTACTGTTTAGTTTTTCATTTTTCCTCACTTTAATTATACATAAAGGATCTTCAGTATATCTGGCACTTAGGTGTAGTAATTGGGATTTGGCTAAATTTGCCATATCCTACCATGTATGCATCTGTCTTTGCACATGTTTTGTTGGTGAACCATTTGAAAATAAAGCGTAGACACGATAGCCATGTGTTTCTAACAGCAAAGCAAGCAGCTCTTAAAAGAAAGACACACTATCACCATCATACCATCTTCATACTTTCAAAATTAACATCCTGAGGGGCTGGCGCGGTGGCCTCTGCCTGCAGTTTCTGCTCCTGGGGCGAGCAGCTGAGGCGGGAGGTTCCCTGGTGCCCAGGAGTTTAAGACCAGACTCAGCAACATAGTGAGATCTCTCAAAAAAAAATCATATTCCAACTTTTACAGCTGCCTGACAGTGTCTGTCACAGCTCGCCCCCGCACCCCCCACCAAGAGCCCAACAAGGTTTGCATGCTGCCAAAAACATTCAGGAACAGGTTTCTTTATTCTTAGATCCCTTTTCTTAGCCTGAAAAAGTGTCACAGCCTATGGAGTGTGAGCATTAATAAGATCTCACGCGAAGTCAGGTCTGTGATCAGAATAACATCTAAAGAAAACTCATCAATTTTCTGGATTTCTCTGTATTTTCCCATGGCATTTTCCTTTTCCTAATTTAAGATTTTTAAGACTTATAGAAATAACAGCATAAGGCATAGTATTATTTTAATGCATAATAGAATGGTATATTCCTGGGGAAAGAGTGGAATGAGCCAACAGTTTAGAGACACCTTAAAGCAGGCCTTTAAATTAGACAGGATTTAAATATTGCCCCTAGCGTTTTGGGAGTGGCTGAAGACCATAAAGCAGCAAGGTTGCAGAGTGTAGAGCGGTCTGATGTTCCCTGCGGGTCTCACACACATGGAGTTTCTGCAACACACATTATTGCCTTACAGCTTTAGAGGTCAGCTGCCTGCAGTCCTGCTGGGCTGAGGTTGGACTGTCAGGAGAACTGCTCTAGGGCTTTTGGGCAATATTGTACTTCTTTGCCTTTTCCAGCTTCTAGAGGCTACTAGCACTCCACAGGGGTGACCCCTTCCTCTGTCCCCAGCCAGCTTTTCCACCCTCAGCTGTCTTCATCTCCCATCCTTGACTCTTCTGCCGCCCTCTTTGGTGTTAAGGACCCTGGTGATTATATGGAAACTACCTGCATAATCCAGGATGATCTCCCATCTCGAGGTCAGCTGGTTAACAATTTCATTCTGTCCACTGCCTTAATTCTCCTTTGCTTTGTAGCATAGCGTCTTCACAGGTCCAAGGACTGAGGAGCATTTGGCCTGGGTGGGCAATTGATCTGTGTGGACAGGCTCCCTGAAGCTTTTCTAGACATGATATGTGAGCTGCAACCTTTAATAGTAGCCACTAGCCAGGCTGATGTCAGGCACAGAGAGAAAGTGTTAAGAATAGAGGGCACTCCACAGCGAAAGGTTGAGAGTTTGAGACGCAGTCGTGCTCCGGGGGCAGTGGGAAGGTCAGCTGTGCAGAACACCCAGCGGCAGGCTGGGTAGCTGGGTGAGAGCCCCAGCTGGGGAGCTGGATTGCTCACTCAGACTTGCCTTGGGCCCCTGCCACCGAGGCCCATGCGGCCTCTCTGTGTCTGGGCACCACCGCCCACTCTTAAGACCCCGTGCTGTACCCAGCAGTCCAGAAACTCTGTCCTGCAGGACTGGGGAGAAAGGCCAAGCTTGGAAAGTAAGGAGGCTTCCTCAGTCCTAATTAGTCTGTGTAGGACCGGATGGCAGAGGTGCTGGTCAAGGAGGTGGTAGGATTTCTGCCTGTAAATCCAGTGTTGCTGTGTGCCTTGACCCTTTGATGCCATCAGTGAGGTTTTGAATTCCTCTGCCCCACCTCCTTCCTCTCTTTGTAGAAAGAAAGAATCCATGCCTGTGTGGAAACAATGGCGAAATGGACAGGAGACGCTCAAAGCAAGACCGTAGCCCGGTGTTCTTTCAAGAGAGAACTATTTCACATTCAGGTTTTTGAAAGGCCACCATGCCATCTCCAGCACAGACTTCTGTGACCCTCGCTTGTTTCCTTTTGCTTGATAGCAAAGTTTAATGCTGAACTGAAACGCAGGGATCAGCGTGGGTGTAAAGGGCCCACAGAGGAGAAGCTGGCTCTGCCTCTCTGCCTCGCTTTGGGGGTCCAGACACAGAGGGGATGGGAAGCACACGTGGGTTAGCATCTTTTGCCTGGTTGAATTCTAAACCTCCACCTACTTTCTTAGGTTTAGAGACTGCTGGGCGATCTTGAATGGGCCATAACCTTGGCAGCCTGGTCCCTAGGCCCTTGTTCCTGTCCTCCCAGGCCCCACTATTGGACAGGACCTAGGCCTTCTTTCTTGGACCTCACCTCGGGAGTCATCCACAGCTGCCAGTAACATTCACTAAGCTGAGTGCACTCTAAGGGCTGCGTCAGCCCAGGCTTGTACAACAAATGCCACAGACCGGTGGCTTCAGTAAAAAGCCTCTATTTCTCACGGTTCTGGGGGCCAGAAATCCAGGATGGAGGTGTTGCCGGTTCAATTGCTGGTGAGGGTCTCTTCCTGACGTGCAGATGGACACCTTGCTGTGCCTGCATGGACAAGGGACAGGCATCTCTCACGTTCTGTAAGGCACTCATGAAGGCCCCACCTTTAAGACTAGTTACCTCCCAGAGGGCTCAGTTCCCAACACCAGCTATTATGAGTGGGTAATAGCAGTTCAGCATGTGACTTTCAGGGGCATGGAAATAGTCTATGGCCGGCACAGTTCGGTAAGTTTTGATGGCTATAGACAGACTATATACCTATGAAACCATTGCCTCAGTCAAGATCACAGACATTCTCAAGTATATCTATGTGTATATGAGTATATATATGTTGTACCTTTTCTCTGGCTTTTTTTTTACTCAACATAATTATTTTAAGAATCATCCATAGGCAGGCTGGGGCTGTCGCTCAGCAGCACAGTGCCTACTGGGCAAGCGCAAGGTCATGAGTTTGGTTCCTGGTATCAAAAAAAAAAATGCATGTGCATTTATAGTTCACTAATTTTGGTACTTTTGTTGTTTTGCTTTGTTACCAGGACCTTGCACTTGCCAGGTAGGTGCTGTCCTGCCGAGTTATATCCCTGGCCCTAGTTCACTTATTTTGATTGCAAAATAGTAGTATTCCACTGCAGAGAAGTAACACAGTTGGTCCATTTCCCCATTGGACATTTGGGTGGTCCCTAGTTTGCATCTATTACAAGTACAGCTGCCATGCACACTTGGGTACAGTTGTTCACAGATGTGTGTGGGTGCATACTCTCGTTTCTGGAGGTCATTTTGTGGATAATACATTTCATCTTTAAGAAGCTGCTGAACTATTTTCCGAAGTGGTTGTACTGTTCTGTGTTCCCACCAACAGTGTAGAAGAGTTACTTCCTCAACATTGTCTCCAACACTTGGTATGTTCAGTTTTTTAAAAAATGTTCATCATCCTCGTAGATGTGTAACAGTACGTGCTGTTTTGATCATCATTTCCCCAGTGACTTATGCTGTTGAGCATCTTTTCATGTGCTATTTGCCATCTGTGTGTTGCCTTTGGTGAAGTATCTCTCCAAGTATTTGTCCATGTCTCAAACTGGGTTGACTGTTTCTCCTTACTGAATTTTGAGAGTCCTTTATGTCTCCAAAATGTAAGGGCCACTAACAGACCACTGCTCCATATGTGGCTCACAAATGTCACCTTCCAGCCTGTGGCCTGTCTTCTCTTTCTCCTAAGGGCATCTTTTGAAACTTAAAAATTTTAATTTTGATGAAACTTGTACTTGTCGGTTTTTTTTGTGAATCATGCTTTTGCTCTTATATTTTAGAATTCTGTATAATTCAAGGTCCTAGAGATTTTATGAAGCTTCAGAGTTCTGTGATCTGTTTTAAATTCTGTATCTGGTGCAAGCATAGATCAAGACCCCCGCCCCAGCTGTGGCAGCCCCTCCCACTGACCTGCCTTTGCGATACTGTTGAGAATCAGCTGGCCATAAATGCATGCATTTATTTCTGCATGTCTTACTTTGTTCTATGGATTATTATTTTTATGCCAATATGACATTGTCTTGATTATCAGTAACTTTATAAGAGCTTTTTAAAAAACTGTTTTAAGCTCTTAGAAATCTTTCAGCTTCATTATTTTTTCAAAGTTGCTTTGGCTCTTTTGTGCCTTTTATAGTTTCCTATGAATTTTAGGATCAAGGTAAATTTCTACAAAAGGAAAAAAATCCTGCTAGGTTTCTTAGTGGGGCTGTGTTTAATCTGTAGATCAGTTTGGGGAGAGAGAGTTGCCATCGTAACCTGCCGACCTGAATGGTTTAAAATCCCAGCTACATTATTTAGAACTGTGTAAATGTGAGGGCTCTGTGTGACATCTCTGAGCCTGAAGTTTTCTGCCTGTAAAATGAAGGTACGGGGTTGGGGATGTAGCTCATGGCACAAGTGCCTGCCTGACAAGCGCAAGGTCTTGAGTTCAATTCCCAGAACCAAAAAAACACATAAAATAAAATAAAGGTAGAAATTCTCTGGTAATAATAAGAATAGGGAAATCAATGTTTGTAAAGTGCTTCCTTACCATTTTTTTCTTTTAGACTTTAGCTAGCATTTCATGGACAGTGAACATAGGAAGTGTAATACTAGCAGTGAGACTTTTTCGTTGTTCTGGGGACTGAGTCCAGGGATTGCCCATCTAAATCGCCAGTCCTTTCTCCTTTCATACTGAGCAGAGCCTCACGAAGTAGCCCAGGCAGCCCTGAACTTTCGATCCTCCTGCCTCAGCTTCTCAAGCCGCTGCCAGGTGCCACCACTCGTAGCTCTGGGTTTTGTTTTTGTTTTTTTAATGCACTCACATTACTTCTGTAGTGGGTCTGCTGTGACTTTTTCATACATGGATAGAACAAACTTCGTCTTGCTCCTGTTCCCTAAGCTCACTTTCTCCTAAGGGCTGGATTCACAGGTCATAGAGGAAGTTTTACTCAACTTTGAGACCTAATTTACCAGACATGTTTTTACTCCAGTGTAACCCTCACATGAGAGCAGTGCCCCCTCCCAGAACAGCTGGTTTTATGTGACGCAAGGAGGCCTTGCGGGGTGGACCCACCCATTGTCCTCCAGAGTGAGAATAGTGAGAGCTCCCTGCATGCGTCATCACACATCTACCTGCTTGGATGGCCCACTTCTTTTTCCCTCTGGGTTTGGTAGATTATGAAGAGCAGTGTTAATTCACATGTGGTAGATGCAGAGGAAGTGAGCTTGAAAGCTGCAAATGATACGAATGTTTCTTTTTAAAATCTACATGATAAATCTGACTATAGGTGCCCTATTTCATGTCCTGCTGTTTAGGAGGGCGCTGAAATGAATCTTAGGAACACATCGCAATTGAAAAGGCAGAGAGTAAATAATTTCAGCAGACTTGTGACCATGTTACCTAATTGTGAAATAGTAAAAACTAGTATTCCCAACTACATGAAATCTATTTCTCTTAACCTTCTCAAGTGTAATCCTAGGATTTTTGTTTGTTTTTGTTTGTTTGTTTTTGAGACAGGGTCTCACTATGTAGCCCAGGCTGTGATCCTCCTGCCTCAGCCTCTCAAATGCTGGAATTATAGGCATGTACTACCACACCCTGCTGATCCTTGGAATCTTGTGTAAATACAGCCCTCCTGGGCCAGGATTACCTTCTCTCCCAGTAGCAATGCTTCACATTACACTGTGTGTCAGGGTCTACCATGTTTTAGAGAGACATAAATGATAAGCAATGGTATATGACACATTACAATCTACCACCTCAAAAAAGACTGTTCATGGCGTGTTCAAGCTCAGAGATTTGAGTATTGAGTAGTTTTACTTAAAAAAGAATGCTACAACTTAATGTGGCTTTTCTTTCTCATGTTTACATTAAAAGAAAATCTAATAAACTATTGCAATTAAAAATGTCCAAGCCAGTTGGCAAACTCCGTTTACCCAGCACAGTGGTTACTAAATACCAGCCACTAAACAAGATCCTGTGCCAGGCTCTTAGGACTTCAGTGTGAGGCCAGGGCTCGGCATTTTCTCCTCCCAAAACTTTTGGATGCAGAGAGAACACAGACAAGCCAATAGATCCCTTATTTTAAAATATTTGTTATGTCACTGCTTATTTACATCTTGCATTCCTTGTAGCCTTCCTGTGTAGTCCAGGCTGGCCTTAGGCTCTGTAGTTTGGGCTGGCCTCAAGCTTACAGAGATCCTCCTGCCTCAGCCTCTTGAGTGCTAGGATTATAAGCATGTGTGCCCCTAGGCCCAGGTCCAAACAAATCATTTCAGTAAGACTGAAAGGCAAAATGAGGAGCATCCTGGAAACACAGAGGAGGGCTGATTGGGAGCAGTAGGGGTCAAAGAAGAAATTTCTAAAGGAAGGGGTCTTGAAAATGCGGTTTGGGGAATGGCACAGGAGGATAAGGAAGAGGGTATAGGGAACACTGAGAATGGAACTCGGTACTTGGTACACAGAAGGCGCAGCCCTGGGAGAGCCCTGGGAGCGGGGCCAGGAGAGAGGGCTTCCTCCTAAATCAGTGAGTGCTGTGACTGGGTCCTGGCGGTCTCCTGGGCATAGAGACCAGAGAGCAGTTAGGAATCAGAGGGAGGGCAGGGCTGTGACCATCAGGCAGGGAGGTGCCCGTTTCTGACCTGAGCAGCTGTTAGCCAGCTTGGTCAGGTGTCTTCTCCAAAGCAGGAAGTGGGGAAGGAGCTGGCAGAACCAGTGGGTTTGGCATGGAGAGGACAGATACCTGGTCTTTTTGTTTTGTGGTTTGTTTTTTGTGGTATGGGGTCACGGGTCAGAGGCCCAAGAGTGAAGAAAGGTCATCCGTCCAGGACCGCCTTCAAAGGAAGGGCTGACACCTGCCTTGTCTTCCTTCAACACCCGGGTGCCTCCTGGTGGCTGGGCCATCCAAGGCCCACCTCCTCCTGCCGCATCTGCTGCTCAAGGCCGAGGCCGCCTTCTCTGTGAGGGTGCAACAGAGGTGCAGGACAGGGCCTTGCCAGGAATTCTAGGAGCTGAGTAACAGCGCTCTAAATGCCTTTTATTCTTAATTACTAGAATGACATTGGAGAAACCTGGTTAAGTCGTGTGTGTGATATGAAGTAGAAACCCGAAGCATCAGTCACAAACAGAGCAGCCAGGGATAGAGCAGCCAGGGATAGAGGGTTGTGGTATCACCTGGCTACCTTGGGGACTTCCACAGGCTTTGTGGGACACTTCAGCATTTCAAAAGCCCAGTTCAAATTCTAGCCCAGGGCTTCTCTCTTACTGAGTCTCTCGGAGGTAGAGCGGTCGCCCTTTGCCTTGCTGGTGTTTGGAGGTAGAGGCGGAAATAATGGTGGTAACCCCTGTTCCTGGTGTTGTGTCTCCTGGTGACCCTGTGACCTTGAAGAGCCACCTCCACTGGTCACCACCTCCGCACGCCCTGGAAGCAGTCTGAGTTGCGGAAGGTGCAGAGAGAGTGGCAGGAAACCAATGTGGTGCGTTCCTGTGCTCCGGAAGTCGGGAACATCCCATTTGCCGCCCTGGCCACACTGGGCCCAGGTCACCTGGGTTCTGCTGGCGCTCAGTGATCAGTGAGAATACGACCTGTCTGGCTTATGTGTTACTTCTGGTGAGGGGACACATTTAATTTCCTAACTGTAATAAGTAACTATTAGTGAATGGAAGATTCTTACTGCTTTCAGAAATCTGCAGATATTCCTGCAAAGGCTAAAACTTTGCTTCGGGGACCACCTAATGAGGAATCAGAATATTTGACTATAATAATATAGTTTGCTACTACTTTGAATATACAAAGTATCTGGCGTTATTCTAAACGCTTAATTTTATGGGTGGGGAAACAGTGGAAAAGCAGTGAAATCTGCCAGAGCTTTGGAGCTAGTAGGAGCAGAGTTGGAGGTAAGCTCCTCCCTGTCTTTTCTGAAGGTCCTTGGGGCAGGGGGGGTGCAAGAGGGTGGGAAGGAGGGGAGACACGGGCTTCAAAAGGAAGTGCCAGGCAGCATCTGTGTTTGAAGCACTTCCTAGGCCTGCTGCCCTGGGCATCACACGATGACCAGCTTTGTGTACACACACGCACACACACACACACACATGCACACGCATGCACACGCATGCACACAGCCCTTTTTACACACACTCTTCAAAGTCAGTTTGGCTTTCAAATGACTTCTTAAAATCTCGCTGGTAAAGCCAATGCTTCCGACCCTTGTTTACTGCTCATTAAGTAGAAATGAAGATGTCCACTTGGCCCGCTCCTTTGAGGTCAGGCTTTTGAGGATCTAAGAAAAATTATGGAAGTTCAAGCAGTGAAATCAACAGACAAGGAGCCGTGTCCTGTGTCCGATGACCCTCCTGCTGCCCTCGCTTTGACCATCAACAGGGAGACTGAGTAGCTGGCTCGAGTCTACACAGAAATGCTCCTCTTCCTTCAGTTCAGTGGCAAAACAATCAGTGATTAGCTCTCTGATACATCTCTGACCGAAAGACTGTAAGAGCTGCTGTGGGTCTTTCCTTCGGTCCTTTGTGTTGAAAGTTTAGTGGGGATGATCAGACTTTCCTAACAAGAACAGCAGTGCTCAGACATGCAAGCCAAGTTAAAGACTGTCTCTCCACGCCAGGTTGTCTCGCTGAGTTTTGACACAGATGCATCGCAAGTGCATGCTTTTCTCTTTAGTAAACTATTTTACAAAGTCATTTCTTTTTCTTTCATTTTAGGAAACAGATATCGATGACAGATATGGAGATTTGGACTCCAGAGCAGATTCTGATGTTCCTGAAATCCCACCGTCCTCAGACAGGACCCCCGAGATACTGCAGAAAGCTCTGTCTGGCTTATCCTCAAGGTATGACCTCAGAGGGGCCGGGTGTGGCATGCAGGTGCAGGGGACCCTAGAGTTATCCCTCTCCATGGGATCTGCTTGGTGACCCTGAGAGAGAGAACTTAAACTCTTTGACTTGTGTAGTAAGCGAGGGGCAATCCTAAGCACTTCATGTGTTTTTAATTCTTTTTTATTCTGGTTTTAACTGAGGTTAAAACTACTACACAAAATTCTGTGGCACTTTACCATCATTTTATATTTGTGCCATGTGTTAAAATGTTTAATGGCCATCACAACTCCGCCCATTTTAATTAATTATATACATATGAATACAGTTTTCGTGTACAGTGAGGAAAGAATTGCCAAGCATACACCGGGTAGTATGTAGCAAGCAGCTATACTTATTGAAGTCAGGGGAGGTTGGGCTCATGGGCTGTCTGTGCCAACGAAGGCACAACAGACCAAGGAAAGCGCCCTGGTGACCGGAGAGCACTGCATGTGGTCACAAGCGCACAAAAGTCTCCACAGCAAAGAAAAAGAGTGGATGGCTGAGGGTTTCAGAATGGAAAGGCCAGACACCTCTACTTTAGGTGCCTCCCCCAGAGTCTTGGGGTAGATGGACAGGAGTGATGGACAGGACACTGAGCCATCCTGAGTGCTCTCAGCATGCATGCTCACCCCAGAATGCATTGCTCTTAATTGCGTTTCTGAGCTGTAGTACACATTTATGAGCCGGTGATGAGGTGGAAGTAGAGTAAGGTGACCAGAAGGCCAGGTTAGGCGCTCCTAGGCACGGGTGCTCGGCTGGCATCTGCTAAACATTATTCTGTTCTCCACCTCTCGCAGGACAGTGGAAGCAGGAATAACCAGAAGGTGCTGTCTAGGATTAAAGGGAAGGGAAGAGGACTCCCCCAGCACTATTGCCTTTAACTGTATTAATATGAATTATAAAATTTTTTTTGAAAAATAATTTTTTTCAAAGTAGTGTGTGGTATACTATAGTAGTAAGAGCAGTGCTTCCTTAGCTTTTTCATGATCACATGCAAGTGAGTACATTTTATACCACATCCTGGGAACCACATTAATAAGTACTTTTACCTGCTGCAAAAATGGTGTGAATCGTTGCCAGCACTGCACGTGGTGCCCCTGACGTCCTTTCTGTTTGATGCTGTTCTGCGTCATCCACGCGATGCTGGATGCAACTTCCTACCTTGATTTTACCACTGTAGATCATGACCTGCACTTTGAGAGCCGAAGATTTGGTCATTTCTACAAAAATTATATGAATTCTTCTTCTATATTTTCAGGGCAGAACTATTCTGGGGGGCATCAGAAGAAAATGGGGACTTAGTTCTTCCTACTGTGTCACTCACGGCACAGGCCACTTCTCTGATCCCACAGCATGTGGGGTTCTCCCTCTCGGGAGGCAGCAGTCACTTCTGCAGTGGACACTGTGGGTGGGGCTCTGGCCCTACAGCCTGACAGCGCCTGCCTGTGTCAGGACTCCATCTCCTTTTTTAGATACCTGTTCCTGGGCAGGGCCTCCAGAGCATCTGACCAACTGGCCACAAGTCAGGGTTCCCATACCCTCTCCTTTGCCTCAACCGGTTTGTTAAAGCACCTTCCAGAATTCAGGTGAACGTGTTTCTAGTTGCTGATTTATTATGAAGAGTGTTTACAGGATCAGGCCAAGCAGGCAGAAGAGGGCCCTCGGCTGGGTCCGTGGAAGCTTCTAAGCACAGGACCTTCAGGGGCCCCCTTCCCTTGGGCACACCTTGACTGCTTCTCGTCACCACACACAGGCCCCCACATGCCAGTAGCAGAGGCTCCTAGGCCCTGTCCACTGGGGTTTTACTGGACTCCTCACGCACAGCCGCCAGGGGACCAGTGCTAGGATGCACACCAAGGGTCCCAGCAGGCTGGCTGTTCAGTCCTCCTCTGGGGTTTTCACAGTGTCCTGGGGATGTAGAATCTGTGGCTGACTTCACAACACAAAGGGAGGGGAAGTTAGTATGTGCCCTGCCTCTAATAAGAAGAGAAACTTACGGTTTCCGTGCCCGTCTTAGAAAAACAGAGCAGGTGATCGAGGCAGGAGGAGGAGAGCATTTTGCTTTGATGCCTGCTTCCGAGACCTAGAATAATACCCAGGTGTTCTTCTAGTCGGTTAACGAATTACATGCCCGAGCTGTGCCTGTAAAGCGGAGTATGTGTATCGTACCAGCTCAACCTTATTAGCACAAATTGGTTTAAAGCAGCACCTTCAGATTGTTTAACCAGTAGGGCAAATCTGTGCTGCTTTTTCTTAAAAACAGGATTACTGTTTTAATAGTTCCTGATCCTGGTTGTTTGCATGACCTAGTTCACAGGTGTCTCCTTGCTTTAAAATCTCATCAGATGTCCCCGGCCTGAAGTGCTGCTGGATCCCTATGTCCCTCCTGTGTATCACCCTTCCTTCCTCTGTAAGGTTTCCTTTGGTCTACAGTAGCATTTCCAAGGAACAGCACCCGGAATTCACTGAGCACGCATGGGGGCTCTGGGCTGCCACATGCTGATTTCCCCTCCAGCTGCCCCGATACACAGTTACAGTCCCGCAGCTATTTTGTAACCAGTAACCTGAGGCCCAGAGATACTGTGTCCCGGCTCACGTAGCTACTAAGGAGCTTTGATACCTGTATTCCTGCCTTTGCTATTTATAAGAGTTGGGTTTTTTTAGAAAAGGAAAAATAGATAGTGTAACACTTTCAGTCTCAAGAAACTTCTTTAGAAAGGTCATGTGAATGTCTAAAAAAAAAACCTATGCCTTAGACAGGTTTTAGTCTCTTTAATAAATTGAGATAATTTTGCAGAGACTTTGAATTTGTAGATTAAAAATCCTAATTACATGAGAAATATACCTGAATTGAAGGAGAACCTTATAATCCTCGTGTCAGGCTAGACCTGAAGTAGCAACCAAGACCACCAGGGCAGGCAGGATTGGAGAAAACAGTGATATCTTTATTTCAGGTTGGATGCAACCTGGCCAAGGGTGGAAAAGCCGTTGGCCAGGAACACAGGAAGGGGGCCTACTGTGTAGACAATTTTAGGTATGGTGGGGGGAGTCCACTGAGGAAGGTGGGCCATGTAAGTTTCTCAGGGGTGACTGGTGGGTCTGGTGCCTCGGGAGTGGGGAAGTGCAGGAGGACACGGGCGTGTTGCTGGTTTACAGCGTGGCATTCTGTAGACTTACGAGATTTCCTGTAAGCCTGAGAAGTAGGCCTGGGAATCATCCTGATACACAGATTTACGTTAGTCTCTTGAGCTGAGTGAGGGGCCTTCTGTTTGAACAGACTGGCTGTCTGTCAAAGCTTTTCTCTTCAAGTTGTGAGGGACCTAACACCTCCTACCAATACTTTGACATGTTTAATACTTTGGTATTTGCTCTTTATCTTTTTTTTTTCCTTCTGGTGCTTTGGTTTGAACCTAGAGGCCTTGAGCTCCACCCCCAACCCTTTATGACAAACTGGGGAATCCTTCTGCCCAGCCTCCCTAAGTGCTGAGGTTACAGGCATGTACCACTGTGGCCAGCGGTTGTACTCCTCGAACCTGTTTCCTGTACATCATGTGTGTGAGATGGGCTCATGCTGTATTCTCCCTTGCTGTTTGTATTTTCATCCCATGGACTACTAGGTGTAATACCTCACATCCTCAGCTTAGGTCTCGGGTTGTACCTAGGACATTGTACCTGGTAGGCAGACGCTGTGCCACTGAGCTAAGCCCCAGCCCATAGGAAAGGAGCTCAGTGGCTGCCTGACCCACCATGGTGTGCCTGTAACCCAGTTTATTCAACCACCAGCCTCCTACTAGACATTTAAATTGTTTCTAAGTGTTTTCACAGTTTAAAAACACAACTCTAAATTAAATATTTTTGTCAGTATTTTTTAGAATACATCGGTGTTCCCTAAGGGTCACACTGTAAATGTGATGCTGTGATGCTGCATAGTCAAGGTGGGCATGGCTCAGGGCTTTGCTAGTAAGGGCCCCAGGGCACATCTGCTGTGCGGTGTGGGGGACGGGCAGGGGCTACATTCCTGTGGCTCCCTGGTCCTCCTCAGAGTTCCCTGACCTGGGTACACTTGACACTGTCCCTTCTCAAAGCTCCCTGGCATGGTCAGGAAGGGCCCTGTCCTTCCTGGGGGCTTGCCAGCCTGGGTAGGGTGGGCTCCAGCAGGTGCTTGGTGCTGTGTGGAGATTATATTGGTGTCACAGCAGTGGCACCACTACTGGCAGGTAGTACGTGGAGGACAGGGACACTGCTATGTTTCATGGTACAGCCTCTCACTGCATAGGGAGGCAAAGCCCACGATGTCACTGATGAGTAGGCTGAGAGACCTCAAAACATCCCTGGTGGCCTTCCTAGTGCTCCGGACCTCACACTATGTTCCTGCTCCTGGAGAACCCACCCACTCCTGCCCACTCCGGAGCTACAGACTCCTGCCTTCTGCTCTGCCCTGACTCCCGAGGACCCCTCTGCCTCCGTAGGTGCACAGCCTTGTACCCACCTAGCTTCCTGGTGACCTCAATGCCTGTGCTGCTAGGAAAGTTATTTCTAAAAATCTTTTCAGTTGGGCTGGTGAGGCAACTCAGTGGTACAGTGCCTGCCTGGCAAGTACAAGGCCCTAAGTTCGATTGCTGGGACCCCCCCCCAAATCTTTTCATTAACTTTGAAAATGAAAACAACTTCCTAGCTGTAGTAACAACAAGCCATTTTATACAACTTAGCAGTTTGAACTGTAAGTGTGTAGCCATTTAGAAGAATTGTGTGTGTGTGTGGTGCTGTACCACTGGGCTGATCTAAGACCTAAGTGACCTAAGATGATCACTTTTAAGGATACTGCTGCTTAATCACAAACTTACCCCCGCCCCTTAAATTTCATTTCTGGCACATAGGACCCCTAGGGACATTGGACAGGGATGCTTTCCTTTATCCAAAACTACCCACTGGGGATGCGTTGGCCAGATGAACCACCATCAGATTGGGACTTTCCCTAATGAAACCACTATAGTGCACAGCAAAGAAAGCAAGAGCTGTGGGCCCAGAACAGACCGCCCTGTGGCCTTGGGCAGCAGCGTTCACCCTCCCCACACAGCAGTTTGCATCTGGTGCTTGTCCCCTAAAGATGGGCTTCACTGTGTGTTGTGTTCCCCAGCGTTCGTGTGTGGAAACAGTCCTCACAAGACAGGGCTGAGGCACCCCTGGGTGAGAACAGAGCACCCTCGTTGTAGCCATGGGGTGAGCTTATTGTTACCAGAGCGATTGTTGAGAAGTGACCTTGGCCCCTCATGCTTGCTCACCGTCTTGTCCCTTCCCTATGAGCCGGAGCAGAGGCTGAGCAGGGGCCACACTTTGGTGCTGGACCCAGCGTCCAGACCCGAGAACCCAGCCTGCAGCGTTCTGTTGCAGCCACAGAAAACAGATCAGGACAGAGAATCCACGGTGTGTACATGATGCTTGATGCACTCGAACCTTCTGTGTGTGCAGGCATTCTTGGGGAACGTAGGAGAGCCACTGAAATGAAAGTAGGGGAATGAAGTCTTTGCTCCTGTCGGGGAGAACAGTTTTCGGGCGCGGGAGGACAGCCAGATAGAATGTGCTCCTCACAGGCTCAGGTTTCCGGTCCTCATGGAATGCTGAGAAGTGCTGTGAAGAGAGTGGGTTTCCCGTTGAAAGCCCCCACTCCCTGATGCTCCGAGCGAGGCCTGCTGGACACTGGCCACACCTGTCTGGGACTGGTTTCTCTTTATTGCAGGCTCTTCCCTGGAAGAGGCTCTCACTGATTCTGCGCCCCAGAGTCAGTCATAAGGAAGAGCTGACAGGCATCTGGGCTTCATGCAGACGGGCCAGTATTATCCACGGCTGACTTAAGGTCCTTTATTTACTCTGTCCGCCTTTGAGACTTAGCCCAGTTTCCTAATCCCTTCATTAATCCATGCACAGTCTGTCTGTAAAACTAAGTAGACCCTTGAGCTATAGCAGGGTGTACTCTACGCTCATTTTCTACGTTCGCTGCGAAGCTTACAGTCACGCGAGAAAGGCATGAGTCTGCGTAGTTTGTTAAACAGAGAGGGAAGTGAATCTGAAAAGCCGGGGGAACTAGAGAGAGTGTGGACTCTTGTTGGCATTTTAGATCCTAGAGTGCAGAAATGACAGGATAAGAGGGCTGTTCACAGCAGCGTGTGTGCCACGTAGGACAGTGATTCAAAGCAAGGGCTATAACTATAACCGTAACTATAGCCTTAAGGATGGATGACATCAGCTAATATTTGTGTTACAGAAGGGAAGAAGGGCATAAAGCACATATATGTACTTTCAGTTGGCTTTTGATAGAATAAAACATTTTTGTAACGTCACTTATCTAGTAAGTAGCTACCTTAATTTCTTTTCACTGTGGTATGATGCTTTCATTTGTTTATTTTATGGCAAAAAGTACAACAGTACTTCATAATAAAATGATAGAAGACAGTAGTTAATACATGGAGTATTGTTACCTTTAGAGTAGTTGCTCAGAGTATAAGGCATGGGCATAAAACCCGTCTAAGTGATGTTAGCATAAACCTTTCTTCGCAGTGATCTAAGAGAAGCTGATAGTATACCTACCTTGTATTTTGCTTTCTTCTTTTTCTACTCCTTCCTTTCCCCTTTCCCCCATTGCAGTTCCCCTTTCCTTTTGAACAAGTTCTTCTCATTTCATAATATCTATTATACATTCTGGATCTTATTCACTCTTTCAGTTTCTCACACTAGGGAGACAATATGTTCATACATGTGATTCTGGTTTATTTCACTTATGAGTATGATCTCTACTTGCATCCATTTACCTATAAAAGTCTCAAGTTTATCTTTTTATGGCCGGGTAGTAGTCTGTTGTATAAAAAGACCACATCTTTTTTATCCATGCCTTGTTTGATGCGTATTTGGGTTGTTTGCAAGATATAGCTATTATAAAATGTGCTGCTATAAACATGGGTGCACATATATCACTGTGGTGTGATGTTTTTAGTTTCTCTGGGAAGATACCCAGACGGGAAATAGCTGGATGGAATGGGACCTCTAATCCTAGTTTTTTGAGGAAGCTTCACACTGATTTCCACAGTGGTTGCACCAGTCTGCACATCCACCAACAGTGGAGAAGGGTTCCTTTTTCTCCACAGCCCCTCCAGCATTTGTTATTGGTTGATTTCTTTTTTTTTTTTTTTTTTTTCCCCTTACTGGGAATCAAACTCAGGACCTCACAGTTGCCAGGCAGGTGCTATGCCACTGTGCTAAATCCCCAGCCTCTGGTTGATTTCTTGATAGCCATTCTTTCTGGGGTGAAATGGAATCTCAGTGTTGTTTTAATTTGCATCTCTCAGAGACCAATGATGTTGGAATGTGTTTTCATACATTTATTTGCCATTTGTATTTCTTCATCTGAGAAGTGTGTATTCATCTCAGCTGCCTGTTTTTGGATTGGGTCTTTGAATGTGGGGGGCTAGATTTTTTTCAGTTCTTTATATGTTTTAGATATAAGTCTTTTGTCTGAGGGACAACTGGCTAAAATTTTTTTCCACTCTGTGGGTTGTTCTTTTCACTCTGTTGGTGATTTCTTTTGATGTGCAACAACTTTTTAGTAAGATGTCATCCCAATTTTTGGTTCTTTGAATTATTCTCTTGTGGTCTGTGTGTTGTTCGTGAAGTCTCTGTCTAGACCTATGTCTTCCAGATTTCTACCTGCTTTCTCTTTCAGCAGATTTAGTGTTTCTGTTTTAATATTTAGATCTTTGATCCATTTTGACTTTACTGGGCATGGTGACAGACATGGGTCTAGTTTTAGTCCTTAGCATTGTGGAAAGCCAGCTTTTCCAGCACCACTGATTAAAGAGGCTATCTTTCTTCCAGTGCACGTTTCACCCCTTTGTCAAAGATAAGATAGCTGAGTGTGTTTTTAGTTGTGCTTTCATCTTTCAATTTGTTCCATTGACCCTCAGTTCTGTTTTTTGTTTTGCCAGCACCATGCTTATTTTATCATAGTGGCTTTGTAGTATAATTTCAAGTCAGGGATTGTGATGCCTCCTACTTTGTGTTTGTTGACACAAGGATTGCCTTTGCTATTCAAGGTCTCTTCTGGTTCCAAATGAATTTTAGGAATGTTTTCTCTAGTTCTGTGAGGTATGCTAATGGTATTTTGATTGGAATTGCATTAAATCTGTATAATAGTTTTGAGAGTATGGCTATTTTACCATGGTGGTTCTTCCTATCCATGAAAGGAAGAAGTTAAATTATCATCATTTACAGATGATGGCTACATAGAAGACCTCCAGAACTCCACCAAAATACTTGTAGATATAATAACCAAATTCAGTAATATAGCTGGATACAAAGTCAACACTCAGAAAGCAATAACATTCCTGTACACAAACAAATACACTGAAAGAGAAATTAGGGAAACCACACCCTTCACAAGAGCATCCAAAAAAATTTAAATACTTAGAAATTAATATAACAAAGGAAGTAAAAGATCTAAACAGTGAAAATTATGGTTCACTGAAAAGGGAGATCGAAGAAGATATCAGAAAATAGGCATCTCTTGCTCATGGATAAGAAGAACATAATTTTTTGTTTTGTCTTTTTTTTTTTTTTTTGAGACATGGTCTCTCACTATGCAGTTTAGTCTGGTCTCAAGCTCACTTTGTAGACCAGGCTGGTCTCGAACTCGCAACGATCCTCCTGCCTCAGCCTCCTGAGGGCTGTGATTACAGGCATGCACCACCACAGGCGGCCATAATTTATTTATATATTTATTTTATTAGTATATGTTTGAAGTACATGAAGTTTACATTTGTCCTGGGGAATAATGGTTAATATTTGAATTAATGAAAGTCATAAAAATCTAGAAAAACAGTAGCAATTTTAGCATTAGAAATCATTGGTATATAATTGCATTCAAAATTCTTTTCTTTCTTGAAATGGAAACAAAGCTTTTGTAAATGGGGAGGGGAAGAGAGTTTTATGAGAAGATAAGAGAATGTGAAGAAAGAATCAATTTATATCAAGTACAGATACAAGTTCTCTATGATGATTGTAATCATTGTATCTAAAATGTTCCAATAAAATCTGATTGGGAAAAAATTTTTGTTTTTGGTGGGAAGATTGGGTTGGGTTTTTTTTTTTTTTTTTTTTTTTTTTGGTGAATCCAAGAATCAAACTCAGGACCTTGCACTTACCAGGCAGGCAGTTGTGCCACTGAGCTATATCTCCCAGCCCCTGGGTTGGGTTTTGTTGTTTGGTTGGTTTTTGTTTGTTTATTTATTTTTGGTACTGGGAATCTCGAACCCAGGACCTGATGCTTGCCAGGCATGTGCTGTGCCCCTGAGCTAAATCCGCAGCCCTAAGACTGGGTTTTCGGGTGTTGCCCAAACTGGCCTTGAACTCCTGAGCTCAGGTGATGCTCATGTCTGGCTTTGAAAACCATGACATGATTGTGGAACTCGTCACCCAAGAATGGGAATCGCTCGGGGTTTTTCGTGCAGTGGCTGCAACACTTACTGGATGCGGTCACATAGGTGGATGCTCTTGGTAGGAGATGTGGGAATGAAATGGGGGAAGGCTGTGCACTGCACAAGGAAGGGGTGGGGACAGGAACATGCTTTTCTTTCTCCTGGGAGCTCTGGCCCTAATGAAAGTGCAAAGGTAGCGAACTTTGAGCAGCAGAGGAAGCGTGTTTTGTGCACCAAGCTCCTGACTGTCCTGCATGCCAGGACACTCCTCCTGCACTCACCACGGTCACTGTGCATCCAGCAGCAACACCATGTGTTTTTCTTTCATAGTTTTTTTCTCAAAGTTGGTCTGTGCTGCCTGTACCTCCTTCTAAATATTCAGTCTTCATCTCCTGTCCTGACGCACTGAGGAAAGAGGATGATCTTTCCCCAGGGCTTTTGCCCGGGTTTGCGCTCCACTTCGTGACCCTGTTGGGGGGTGTGGCTCTGGCCTTCAGGGCCACCTCGCCTGGCTGCTCAGCCGGGAGCCCAGTTCCCATTCAGTCCAAATCACTGGCTTTCCGTGCCTCACACAATTTAATTTTGCTCTTGGTGAGCAGCTGCACTGTTGCTTGTTTTTGTGTGTTTTTGCAGTTACATAAAGTGAAGCGAGGCACCCCCAAGTGGGAGCAGTTCTTCAGTCTGACGAGTAGATACCGAAACCCTGCAGAAAGCTCTCGGATCCCATGCAACCCTAATGTTCCAAATCTCTTCATTTCAGGTGGAAAAACTGGTGGATCCGGGGGATCCTCACCCTGACCATGATCTCATTGTTCTTCCTGACCATCTATATGGGGTCCTTCGTGCTCATGCTGCTGGTGAGTGGCTCCGTTTCCCTTCGTGGCCTTTGCCTGCTTGTTCAGCATTTATGTGGCTGAAAAGAATTGAGCATGTCATGAGAAAGGCGATCAATAGCTGGTAACAGCAAACTCTGCTCCTTTAAGCGTGATGTGGGCTCATCCATGCGGTGTCCCTCGAGCAGAGATCAAGTGTACCTGATAAAGCACATCTACGTGTCACTATGCTCAGCATCGGGTGACAGAAACGCATGCATAGCCTCATCACATACGTGATTGTCGCCAGATCTCTGACTGGGAGCAGAGCTCAGCAGAGTGAAGAGAGTCAGGTGAGCAGGTGACCAGCAGTGTGGAGAATAAGGAGATAAAGTCCCATGACAGAGCGAGCTGGGAGAGCCCTGGAGAGAGTGGGCAGGCCAGTCTGAGGGAGCGCTGAGCTCGGAAGCTGAGGCAGAGAAGGCATATGAGGCAGGCCACCGGGCAGCGTGGGAGATCGTGAGAGGCCACGGTCCGTGGAGGCTGGAGGGTGGGGCTTGAGGCAGGAGGAGCAGAGCAACCACTCTGGGCATCTGGGATCTTGTCCCTACGGGAAAGCCCAGCAAGTCAGTTTACAGCCGGCCTGCCTTGTGGTAGGCTGTGCCCCCGCCCTGGGATGTGCTGAGGGTGCAAGGGAAGCGGCCTGGCTGTGCCCTTGTGGAGCTTGCTGTCAGCACTGCACTGGCTGGAGAGGCACAGAAACTGCAGCGCACATCTGAGATAACGCTTGGGTCCGAGAGCGTGGAGGAAGGTGGAGAGGCCTCTTAGAGCCCATTACTGAGCAGCTCCCCTGCAGCGTGAGGTCCGTCAGGGGCCAGGCAAAGGGGAGCCCGGGAAAGGAAGGGTCACCACCTCCTGTGTGGGCTGCGGTGACAGAGCCAGGGGCCAGGAGCCAGTCGCACACGCGCAGCTCAGCAAAGGCATCAGGCACCTCCGTCGCTGAGCAAGGTGCAGCAGGAATCGCGGCGCGGCACGCGCTCCGGGTGTGTACCTAGGCCCTCGCCGTGCTGTTATTACCACCCCGCACACCGGCCGGGCCGCGAGCTGGCCCCCGCTGTGGCCCTCACCCTCTCTCAGTCCGGCCTCCTTGCTCTCCGGCTGTGCTTCCCACTGAGATGTGAGCCGCCTCCCCTCGTCATCCCTGTTCTGCGCCCAGTCCTGTTGGGAGCAGGTCTGCTGATGGGTGGTGCACGAGGCTTTCTTCTTAATTCATAGCAATAAGTTGTTAAGCAAAATTAGACCTACCACAAAGGTCACTGCTTCATGAAACCATGTGAAGTGGCTCTTTTAGGTGCCATAAAACCTCTTTTCCTTTCATTTTCTTCTCCTTAATTTTGAACTTCTTGGGATATGAAAGTGAGTAAGAAATTACTTCCATTGTTTGGTTCATTTGCTGATACCTTAAAGCACTTTTTCTAACAAAGGAAAGTGGACGTTAATAAGACAGAGTGCATGCGGGCAGAGGACACGGAGGGACAGCCGGGCGCTGGGCTGGGGCTCCCGGCACCCACACCTCTCAGACCCTGCACCTGCCAGGCCCAAGCCACCCCCACAGGCCTGCAGCCCTTCTTGGGGCTGTGTGGCCGTCAGCTGCCTGGAGAAGGAGACGCCAGGCCTGTTGCAGAGCACGGAGTCTGCAGGGCAAGGGTCACCACAGGCAAGGTCCCAGGAGCCAGTCCCTCCAAAACAGGAGCACAGGCCTTCAACCTGGCAAAGCGAATCGGGTCCTGATTCTGCCTGGCCTTGAAACAACTGTGAGGAAGTTTGGCTTTTATTTGGAAAGCGCTGAGAAGCCACTGAAAATTTTGGAGGTCGTCTGGGTCATTTCCCATCAGAAGAAGATTCTGACCTAAGCGACACAAACCGAGAGTGCCCTTGGTGCTCTGACGCGGTCTGCCGCGGTGCGCTCGCTGGGAGGAGGTCATGCCGCTCCCGCCTTGTGTGTTGGAGAAGGTAACCAGGGCAAGGCTTCGTGGCTGCGGACCAGTTTTTGGCACTCTTTTATGACGAAATTCAGAAAAACTTAGAGGACACTCAGGCATGTTCAAATTATAATATTTTAAGAGATAAGCCTAAAACTAGTGTACTTGCTTTTTTAAAAAAATTTTGTACTATGAAAGGAAAATACACTTTTATCATATGGTATTTAATTTGGTGAGTTTAATCAGAGAAGAAAATAAGAATGTTAAAGGTCTCCTTATTACTCGCACTGTTACTGATTATTTAAGTTTATTGCCCACAATATATGCATACAGGTATTATTTTGCGTGATATGTATGTGAAGGGAGTAGGAAGGGTACGTGAAGTGGGTCCTCAACTCACACCATCTTCACGTGTTTTAAAGTCTTTTTCTTTTCATATCAGTAACTTGATCATTTATATTTTGAGAAGAACATATACTACACCAAGCTTGCATTTGCTTTCTAATGCCAGAACTCACTAACAACTAATTCATGGCAGTGCCGGGAAAACTCCTGGAAAATGACCGCTGCCCTTGGCTAAGAAGAGCGTCCTCCTTACACAGTGGCCCTTCCGCAGCTGTTGTATTCCCAGCCAAGAATTACACTGAGTGATGTAGGCATTAGAGCACACTGATTTAAAGGCAGATGTGAGCACATGAAAGATATTATAAGAGGTTCTCCCTTGTCCTTTTGAAAACTACTATACAATTAAGTACTTGTTAGTATATAATTTATTTTCAATCAACTTTTTCTTCCATTGTGAGAGTTGAAAGGGTACTATATATTGATTATGTTTTTAAACAAATACTTTTAAAAGATTTTTAAAGCTTTTGGTATTGGGGATTGCACCCAGGGCCTTTACACTGAGCTACATCCCTGACCCCTTACAAGATTAGTTTCTTAGAAAGAGTCCCAAAGTGAAAATTGAAGCTTGTATTTGGATAATCCAGAGTCACTGTTGTTTGTACTCAGAATGTCCCAGTCTTTTATTTTTATTTTTATTTTAAAGACAAAAGAATGGGGACATATGAACCAGAATAAGCCATAAACAATACCGAAAATACAAAATTATACACATTATAATAGGGAATTAGCACTGGATGCTGTATTACATAATGTTATCCTCACATTAGTTAACACATAAACATTAAAGGAAATACCAAATTATAGAGAAGATAGTAGGGAATCTGCTCTGGATGCTGTATAATATAAAGTCATCTTCACTTCTGTTAATACAAAAACAATTGAGGAAATACAAAATTATAGAGAACATAGAAGGGAATTAGCTTTGGATGCTGTCCTGCATAATGTTACCTTCACATTTGTTACTCAGTTATACAGATGATGGCCCATTTGATCATTCAGTCTTCTCCTCCCTCATCTCCATTGCCTTACCACTCAATCAGTCATCTTCCCTGTGATAATAACTGTATTCCTGGGTTTATCTATATCCCTGGACTCTCGCCTTGGGAAGAGATATAGCTGCCTCAGACCACACTATAACATACATGGGTGTATACAAACTTCCATGGTCGGAGGTGGAAAAGCACCTATGCCCACAGTGGACCGCCCCACTCCATCCCATCGCCATGCTATGGGTGGGGGCGGGTCCAGTCCGTGGGGCACCCTCAGCAGGGCCCACAGTGGAGCAGCGGCAGGCCCCAGAGAGGAGCAGCCACAGGCCCCACAGCGGAGCAGCCTCGGGGCACACGCCCCCATCAGGGCGCCCTTGGTGACCCATTCGGCTCTGTCCTGTTGCCTTGATGCCGGAGGCCCTTTCTTCTCCTCCTCCCTCCTCCTGATCTCCAGTATTACTGTTCCCCACCCCTTGCAGCTGGGCACTGGATGAACTTACGATGCTTGGTATAAGGGCTTGAAATCTCCATGGCCCGTTCTCACTGTGTTAGTTCAGGGTATGAACTGAGTCTAAAGATTAGTTCTAGAATAGAGTTGGAGGATTTTTTCGGGTCTGCTGTATGGAGTATGTTGTTGTTTTTCAGACTCCCAGTCTGCTGCTTTTCGCCTAATTTGTTGCTATGGGTTCATATGTGCAAGCTGTAAGGAGACCCTCTTGGTGCTCACATTAATAGTTTGCGGTGAGTCCTGAAGACCGTGGATTCATCCCATTGTTGCCAGGAACAGGCGGTGCTTGCTCAAGCCGCCGAGACTCAAGGTGCTCCCAGAGAGAGTTCAGGGTGGGAGCTGAGTCCCGGCAACCCAGCTCGTGCTTCCTGCCTAATGTTGGAGTGAGAAGGGCGTGGAGCCACGCAATCCACCTCCATCTGCATCTCCCTCCCATTGCGGTGCTGGAGCCCCGGTCTACTCCTGGGCCGGATCCCTGGGAGCTGCCGCGGCTCGCCACCGAGGTTCCCCACTGCTCTCCGCTGGTAGCAGCTCACCCAGCAGAGAGGCAGGGGGCCACCGCCTCAAAGCAGGTGCAGAGCCGGGCGTGGTGGGCTGTGTACTAGTTGCACTGATTCTCTCCAGGCGCTGACTAGGAAGGTTGCCGCGGGGTGGGGACTCCGCCCCAGTGGCTGTCGTAACTTATCCTCACACTGGGTTCGACAACTGCTCCCGACCGCCATTGCTCTTTTCCTGGCTGCGCCCTCCCCTCTCCAGCCCTGGACCAGCTCTCAGAACTCCGCTCTCCCCTGGCGGAGTCGGGAGGCTTATGTGAGTGTGGGTCTCCGAAGCTGAAGCTGGGAATGCCAGAACAAGGGTGTGGGCCAAGGGTGTGTTTGAAGCAGTGACTTCCTCCTTCTCCTCTCCCTCCGACTGCGCCATGGCGAATCTATGATCCTTTCCTCCAGAAGAGGTTTTGCTTAGTCTTCAATTCCCATTTCAGATCCTTCCTGAGTTCAGGATACCCACCTCATTCCTTTCTGTCTCACATGTTGCTATATTCCTATATTCCTTTGTCTGAGTGGCATTCCTCCAGAAGGTTCTCTCTCTGCTGCCTACCCAGTTGCCATCTTGAAGTCCTCTCATAAAACTTATGTAGTTATTTGTTTCTTTCTAATGAATTGACCATTACATTTCTAAAGTTCTGAAATGGCCAACAGACCATAGAAAGATACCACTTTAGGCTCCTGCTTGAAACCAACAGCTACAGATAACTGCTGGCCTTGATTCAGGGCCATCCAATCCTTATTTTATGGTCTTTTTGAGACAGGGTCTCGCTATGCAGTTCAGGCTGCCCTTGAGCTCACTTTGTAGCCCAGGATGGTCTTGAAGTCACAAGGATCCTCCTGCCTCAGCCTCCTCAGTACTGGGATTACAGGCGTGCACCACCACAGCTAGCCATTTATACTCAGAATGTCCTAATCTTAATATGGATCCCACCCCAGCAGTCCTGCCTCTATCTGTGTGGTCTCTTAAGCCTTGCTTAGTGGTATGGTCTGTTGCCCCCCTCCCCCCTCCCCCACAGTATAAATACAATGTACTGTTGATAAGCAGGGAAATACTCTGCGTATGTTTCCAGTTGCATTATGGTGGCTGCCTCCGTGTCCTGAACCGATTGAAAATGGTTCCCTTTCACACTCCTTTGACTTGGGAAAAGCAGAAGTGAATAAGGTGGACGAGGACAAGCACAATGTTTCTGTGACTCCCTTTTCTACTGGCTGGCACTGGGCAGCAGCATTCACTGTGTGTTCGCTCATACTCTGCAAAGGCACTCACAAAAGAGGACTCTAGCAGTGCTTTGGAGAGTGACAGGAACGGAGAGATGAACTCTGGAGGTGAGGCAGAGGCTTTGAGGGGGAGTCCTAGCCCTGTGTTCAGTACAGTAATAATGCTTTTAAATGTACAGATTCAAGCTGGGCGTGGTGGCACACGTCTGTAATCCCAGCACTTGGGAGGCTGAGGCAGGAAGATCATTACAAAGTTTGAGACCAGCCTGGGCTACAAAGTGAGCTCAAGGCCAGCCTGTACTACATAGTGAGACCCTGTCTTAAAAAGTAAAAAGCAAAAACAAAAATAAATGTATATATCACCATACGTTTTGATCACGCTCTGACCCTTGCCCCCCGCCCCCAGCCCATCCGGGTTGGCTGCCGCTCCGTATTCATCAGGGTCCATCAGGCCCGCGCTGCGTCACCTGCCTGCATTACTGTCTCCGTTCTCACGGCCTTTGCGCTGCCCTCCATGCTGTTTCCTGCCCTTGCTCTCCGCAGTGTGTTCCGGGAACTCGGAGCTACGATCCCCTGCCACGTCGCATCCCCCCCTGCAGACACAACCTGTGCACGTCCTCCCACGGCCCGGGGCTGCCACTCTGCCTGGCCACATGGGTGCGTCCGCTGTGGGCTTCCTCCCACATAGACACAGATGCCCAGGGCTGTCTCGGCGGGTCCCCGGGAGCAGCGGGGTCTGCAGTGGAGTGCTGGTTGTTGTTAAGGTTCTCAAGGCATTAAGTCACTGAGTCAGCAGAGTTCTACAAAGTACACTGGTTGCCAGGGTGGACGACACGGGGTGACAGTTTCTGAGCAATCCATCTCCCAGCCCTGGATAATACACATATATTTTGAGGGTTCTATTTTATTTTATATTTTGGTTCTTTTGAGGCAGGATCTCACTGTTCAGACTGCCCTTGAGATCACTTTGTAGCCCGGGCTGGTCTCAAACTCTCAATGATCCTCCTGCCTCAGCTTCCCACACGCTGGGATTACAGGCATGTGCACCATGCCAGGCTATTTTAAGGATCTTAACTCCAGGTTTTGAATTCTCTATTTTCTGTTTTCCCAGCTTTATACTAATTTTCCTTGCAATTTATAATTGATGATCATATAACTATATGCGTGCTGTTAAAAGCACTTCCTTCCGTGCCTCAGGAAGACACCGTGTGTGATGCTGATGGCTGTACTCGTGCAAGCGTGCTTGTAGAGATTACATCAGTGCCTTTGATATTTTAAGGGCTTTTTGGCTTTCTAAATAGCATGGCTTTGCCATTTTATCTGAACATAGAGCATTGTCCTCCTGATTATTTTTTAAAATAAATTTTGATGTTATACACAAAGGTTATTTGAAGAGTGACATTTAAATAACTTCATGCCTTTATGACATACTTAGGACATTTTCCTAAAGTATGCTTTACAGAAATGTAGCGTGCTATTTCTTTGTCATGTGGCTGAGGGAACACATTTACTTTTTAAGTGCATGAGTGAAGGTGTAGTCAGTGTAATGAGGAAGACGTAAGGATATCTTGAATGGTAAGATTTGGAAAGGTGATTTGTGTAAATCTTAGAAGAAACTGCCAAGTGTGTCCTCAGGCTGAAGTTGGTAAACTTTTTCTATAAAGGATCAGATAGTAATGCTTTCACTTAGACTTTATGGTTCTGTCACATAATTGCTTTGCTTTAAAACTCTTTAAAATGATTTTTTAAAAAACCCTATTCTAGCCAGGCATGGTGGCACATGCCTATAATCCCAGCACTCAGGAGGCTGAGGCAGGAGGATCATTGTGAGTTCAAGACCAGTCTGAACTGCATAGCAAGGCCCAGTCTCAGAAAGACAAATAAATAAATAAATAAATAACCCTATTTTTAGCTCTGTACAAAGGGGAGCCCCTGGTATGTTCTCCAGAGGTGAAGAGTCTCCTGCATCCACTCAGAGTCTAACCACTGAGCTAAAGGCACAGAGGATTCAGTTCAGTGTACATGGTTTTGGTCTTGGAACAAACTTAAACTAAGCACCCAGAAAGATGCCTACCTGAGGAGGGACCTCTACTGGATCAGTAGGCATGGCACTTTGAAGGACTGTTTAAGATACCATCATCAGACAGGTGTACAGTCAGGATCCTGTGCAAGCAGAGGTGCATAAGCTCCCCTGGAGCTGGCCTGCATCCACACGCATGGAAGGCGGCCTCTTCCTGTGGTTGCACTGCTCAGCTTGGCCAGAGCTGTCATTGGTTGGGGACACTTGGCTCAGCTGCGAGACAGAAAAGATCATTCCCGCCCCTGGTGACTGCATAGAAGCTGGTTTACCTGTCTGTCCTGGTGGTGTCTTTAGCCTTTGTGTATGGCAGGTATGGTTGCAGGGAAGTCTCTACAGGGACACTTTAATGTGTCATCACTGTCTCAGGTAACTCAGGGGATAGAAGTGGAAAAATCAGACCACAAGACTCTGATTCAGTAATGATGCATAAGGTGTAGTCAACCGACCAAGCAGACTGTACCTCTTGAACTTTTAACGCCAGTGCTGCCTCCTGCGGTGCAGAGGGCCTCCTGGAGCTTTTAGATTGAAATGTTTTCTTGCCCTTTTAGAGCATCCCTTGATTTTAGAGACATTGAATGTTGCTATTTTTCTGTTTGAGAATAATTAAAAATTGGTTTCTAAAGCACATATATGATAAGTTGCTTTTAAATGATTAGGCACAAAGGTAAACATTAAGAAATATATGAATCAATGTCTTCTCTTGGTTTCAGGTTCTGGGCATCCAAGTGAAGTGCTTCCACGAAATCATCACGATAGGGTACAGAGTCTACCATTCTTACGAGCTTCCGTGGTTCAGAACACTCAGTTGGTGAGTGGATGTGAAAATGCTTCAGAGATGAACTCAGGTTCATTGCGAAAGCTCATCAAAGAAGCACCCTGATCGGTGGATAGACAGTCAGCTTCCGTTATGGATTGATTTGTGTGGATGATAAGTGAAAGGAATATGATAGAAATTTTAAATTTTAACACCTTCTCTTTTTTTTTTTTTTTTGAGACAGGGTCTCGCTATGCAGTTCAGGCTGGCTTTGAGCTCACTTTGTAGCCCAGGCTGGCCTCGAACTCAGAACAATCCTCCTGCCTCAGCCTCCCAAGTGCTGGGATTATAGATGTGTGCCACCATGCCCGGCTAACACTGTCTAATGCAAATGTTTTGCAATATCTCTTCAGTCTTTAAAAATATCTGAATATCATTTTTATTTTTAAAAACTCTGTTGTATCAGACACATTTTATATTCTTCATGATCATAATTTATCAGAAGTTTACTGATGATCTATTGCTTCATTTCCCCTCAGTTGATGTGAGAACACAAAATATTTGCTATATGCAAACGCGTATAAACTTGAGGGAAAAATCACTGAATGATTTTCATATTTAAATGTTTAAATATTTAAAAACCTTTCAGGTGTAATTCATAGCTATGAAGAGCCTGCCCAGGAGAGCAGGGTACACCACCCTGCTGTGGGCCGTCAGCGTGAAGGGCTGGTTTTGTCCTCTGTATCACCATTGCCAGGCATCTGTTGAGTTTAAGGGGCAAGTTTCAGCTGTGATAAAAAGCTATCTGTTTGTAAATTCTAGGTACTTTCTCCTGTGCGTGAACTACTTTTTCTATGGAGAGACTGTTGCTGATTATTTTGCTACGTTTGTTCAGAGAGAAGAACAACTTCAGTTCCTCATTCGCTATCACAGGTTTATATCGTTCGCCCTGTACCTGGCAGGTGAGTGGTGGGTTGCTTTGTGTTCGTGGCTAACACAGTTCCGTGGTCAGTTTTACTTACGCTATGTATGTTCATAATGCCCGTTATATTCCAGTCTTTCTTTATAATTATTTCTCAAGCTATTTGGTTCCGTCATGATCTTAAACAGCACTTGCTTGCTGAATGTGATTTAAAAAGTACTTGAGGAGAGCTAGGCATGGTGCAACCCGCCTGTAATCTCAGAACTCAGGGGGCTGAGGCAGGAGCATCGTTGCGAGTTTGAGACCAGCCTGGGCTACAAAGTGAGCTCAAGGCCAGCCTGAACTGCATAGCGAGACCCTGTCTCAAAAAAAAAAAAAAATAATATACTTGATGAATAGTTATTCTACAGTTTTGAAAATTTTCTTGTGCAAATTAAAGGAACTTTAAAGTATATAGTGATGATTAATGAAATATAAAGGAATTGTTACACACACATGTACAGAGAGATACACAGAGAGGGAGGGAGGGAGAGGGAGAGAGACAGAAAGGAGCACACGGGAGAGCAAGTGCTTTGTCCTAGAAAGTAGAGCTTTCGTATTGAATTAATCAGGGCGCTCAGTTTTCCTGACGTGGTTTATTGAATCTGCACCTTTGTTTGTCACATGCTATGCCACGTGTTTTCATCACTTGGGTTCAAAGCCAGGTATCTAGGGTGAAGTTAGCATTAACATTTCTCCTCTGTGAACTTTGCCAGCCAGGAAGGAGATCTCCAAGAAGTCTGTTTGAGATGTCATCTTCAAAGAGGGCCAGCGGGAATCCCAGCTCTGCCACGTACTACTAGTGAAGTAAACCCCCGGAAGTTTAATTGGTGTCTCTGCCCGAAGTCCTTTGTATCGCCTTTGGGAGACTACCTGTCACTTCTCAATACTTGTTATCATTATTCTTATTTTCACTTTTCTGTTTTAGAGAGAATTTTAAAAATAAAAATGATACAGAAATTTCAAAACGAGATGATAGGGAATCAGCGATGGGCCTTATATTGCATATTGTCATCTTCAGAGTAGTTGCTCAGGTTACCAGATACAGGCACGCGCAATCGATCAGTCAGGGATTAACTGCTCCTTTCAGTAAACCAACACAAGTTAGTAGTACAATTATCGTGTTATTTTCACTTTTAAAGAAGGCAGTGAAATTTGTTTATGAGTGTTTACTTTAGCTGTTAATAATTTATTCTAGATGTTTCTCAGCAAATTCCTGTTTTGGAAATTTAATACAAAGTAGGTGGTTCCTTCCCTTTCTCAGTACTCTTCACTCTGACCATGCTGTGGGCTGGGCGGCATCCTTTAGTTCCATCTCTGTGATCTTCTTCACAACCACGGGCGGAACCAGGGCTGTTCAGCACTTCGGCCTTTGGTTCTTTGGAGTTAGAACATGAAACAGTCTCAAACGATAGAGGTGACTGTCTTGGTTACTTTCCACACTATTAAGACAAAATACTGTAGTACACCTAAAGTTAAAGGTGGAAAGATTTATTTGGCTCACAATTTGTAGAGGTTTCAGTCTGTAATCAGCTGGCCCCAGGCTGCCCTCTGTCCCATATATTCCATCGAGGCTACCCGCCCCCGGGACAGGGCACCCTTATTCCCAGCATCACACACTCTAGACCCAGCCACCTCCAGAAAGCCACACCTGTGACCACGTGAGGCTTAGGGGCAGGGGCGGGGGCTGGGGGACACCTAAACACAAGCCCTGACAGCGATTTTCCGAGATCTGGAGCTTTTGTTCAAAACACAAAGGGCTACATTTTCTAAAAGATTTACCTCCTTTTGTATCAGGTTTTTAGTTCAGTCCAGCTTTCTGATTCTACTTCATTTTGAAAAATTATTACTAATATATTTACAGAAAATAAACTCTTAGAAATAGCCATTAAAGGATTTCTTTTCTTTCAAGGGGAAGGGAAGATACACATTTAAAAGTAGTTGGTCCATTTCAAACTCTGGTCAATTTGAGGGATTATAATTATGGGGAGCATATGGTGCTTGATATCAGCTAAAAATACCACACTAAAGTTTTCTAGGGTAAAACATTTGACCTTAATTTTGTCTTTATCAAAGCACATGTGTGGCATTATTTCTGGGGGGAAACTTTTGAGTATTTTCTCTCATCAAATCGACAAACTGATTTCTTTCAAAGTGAGGTAGATTCTGGAGTAGACCACTTCCTAGTATAGGAGAGAATACTCTGTTTATATGTCATGTGGCAGTGCTTCCTCTCTGGCATTTTTTTTTTTAAACAATATCAGCAAGAGAAGCATCTCCAGTGGCTTGCTTTTGCTTTTGCAGGGGACCAGTTCAGGGTCTTGCACCTGTTAGACAAACATTTTACCACTGAGCTACATCCTCAGCCGGCTTCTGTGACCAAACCTAAAGATTTACTTTATGTGATTATTCTTATCCTTAATAATAATTATGATGCAGTAAAATGTAACTAATTTTTATTATATATTAGTTTTAAAAAATCAGATAGTTTCAAAAGCTGTATAATGTAAATAGCACACCCGCATCCCAGCACGTTCATAGGATTTTGCGTTTTTCTGAGTAGCATGCCTGTTTCATCATGGATTGCCCGGTGTCTTTCTGTTGAAACCTGCCTCACTTTTCCATACTCGGGATTTTTCAGTCATTGTTTACAATAGTAAAGCAGGTACCTAGAATATCACTCCCTGTGGAGTCAAATGGTATCTGCGATGATATTTCCACTGCTTTCCAAATTTTTACTTTTCCTGTGTGAGCAACAACTGCCTCGCCGTCTCTTTTCCAGACAGGTAAATTTCAGAGTAGAGATCCTGAGTTTCCCGCGAGCTTTTCTCAGGGCCATGGCAGTTAGCATCCTTTTTACTGCTCACGCAGTCAGAAACGTGCCCTCGCCCTCCTTGCTGGTGACCCTGCCCCGGAGACCTCTGTGTTGCTGTCCCTCTGCCCTCCGCCTGCCGGCCGTGGGCCAAGGCTGTTGTCCTGTGTCCTCAGGTGTTTGGACACCCCCGAAGCACAGCCTCAAGTAGTTACCTGTGAGATGCTGCACAGCAGGTGAATGACTCACATTCTTCTATTTCTAGAAATACCTGCAAGCTGTGATCAGAATTGCTGGCTTGGCTGGGGTGGGGCATTGCCCCAGGGCTCCAGCCCAGAAGCCCGAGTCTTGCCTTTGCCCCTGCTTGTCTTCTCTGTTCATTTTCCCCAGAACACACCTCGAGTTGCCCTAGATTCCACGTCTCCCAGCTTCCTGACTCCGCAGATGTTACCTGTCAGTTCTTCTTGCCCTTTCCTTAGTTCTGGGTTTTCACCTTCGTCTCTCTCAGTGCTGTCCAAATGGCACGGCAGGGGGAAACAGAAATAAACCTACCTGCCTGAGGCAGAAGCCCATGCCTCGTTCTTTGCTTTGTCCTTGGCCTAAATAATTTATTTATTTTTCTTGGAGCTCTGTGGCTTGGGAGGGCTTGAATGGTCTCCTCTACTCCAGGCCTCTCCTGTCACACCAGCTAGATAGAGGCCGCTGCCGAAGTCCCTTTTCTCATCCTGAGTGGGCCCAACACCCAGCGTGATCCTCCCTCACAAGCACAAGCAAAATCTACACATGCCCCTGGGGGCCCGAGCGCCACCGAGTGCTGGCTTTTAAATAGTGAAGACACAACCTGTACTGTAGGAAGAACTCAGACTCAGGAAATATTCATTGAAAATCACCTTGCTACCTCAGAGTCGTACATGCTCCCCGAGAAGCTCCTCACAGTTGCTCCGGAATCCTCTGAGGATTCGTGCTCTGACTCTCCTGCCCTCCCTCACCCTCTTCCCTCCTGGAGCGTCACATGGTCCATGGATGGGTCATCTCCACACCTCCACGTCCGGCTCGCCTTTCCCATCTGTAGTTCCGTCGGCACCCTGTGCAGTGATATTAGGCGGGTAGGACATCAGCAAACAAAGTGACCCTTTCCCTTGGCTTACCTCCCCTTTGTGGTTGCTGTAGTTCGTCCTTGAAAATAACTTCTCAGTTCAGAGGGGGCAAATAGCATTGTTTCATACCTCTGAACTCTTATGAAAGAAAACCAGTTCTCCCATGGAAGCTCTCTGGGATCAGGCTCTGAGCACACCCATGAGTGCTACACAGGTGCCAGGCAGGGAGTGTGGGTGCTGAGGACATCAGAGGTGACAGCAGACACTGTGCCTTCGAGGGTCACAAAGCCATGAGGCCCAAGCCTCCTAGGTCATCGCTGTACAAGGACAAGGGTCAGCAGAGTCACAAAGAGGGGGCCAGGGTCCCAGCTCTGGTAGGGAGGGAAGGTAGAGAAGCCTTGGCAAAGATGCAGGGGGTGCCATAAAGGTGCAGAGTGAGCAGGCCTTTGCCTGGAGGATTGTAGCACAGGGCGTTCTGGGAGGTGTGGGCAGAGAGAGGAGAGCGTGTTCGGGGCCAGCCTCGGGCATCAAAGGCTGAAGTGTAGGCAGGAGTGGGTGATGGCGCCTCAGAAACAGCTTGGGCCTTGTCCCTGGGAAATGGTTGGAGGATTTTATACTAAGAAGATAAGAGCCAGATCTGTGCTTAAAGGACAGGTTGGGAGACTGTGTGGGAAGCTCCTGCTGCGGTTAATGAGGAGAACAGCGCGGGCCTTACTGCCCAAGGAGATTATAAATGAAAAAAATAAAGATACTATAAGCTGTCCTTCAAACCAACTGCTATTTTGTGACAATCTTGATGAAACATTGCTTTTGTATCCCTGATTAGTGGCATAAAATAGTGTTTTTAATGGCGGTAATTGTATTGTTCACATGCAGCTGGTAAGGAATACTAGTTCCCATTTACATTTTGCTCATTTGCTACCAATGGGAAGATTTTGCAAACCCGTAGCATCACACAAGAAATCAACACTGTCAGCCTGAGGAATGAGGGCAGCGTCCTCCGCAGCCAGATAGTCCTGGGTTCAGCAGTGAAACCTTCAGTAAAACACAAGCACTGGGTTCTGTGTCTTTTGTTGCTTTAAGTGTGACAGAAGGTGGCCCTGTTGGACCAGCAGCACCAACTGGGCATCTCTGGTTCCCTTTGTTCCAGGCCTCTGTGTGGGCCTGGGATGTAGGGTCCTCGGCTGTGTCCCTTGGATGAGTGAGGGAGAGGCTGAGGAGATGCACCACTGCACACAGGGCTCTAGGGGTGTTTCCTGAGGGTCCCGGCTTTGTTTGCTGCCTCGGGGTGACTCCAGGGTGTTTAGCAACACCCCATGCTCAGTCCAGGAGGTGCAGCTAGACTTGAAAGCCACCGTGAACAAGTTAGTGCGAGCTATGTTGAGGTATTGGTGCCTTTCACGTTATACTGCAGAAATCTTCACAAGTTTTTGTTAAATAATATTCCAGGGGCCTTGTCAAAGTTATATTTTCCTGTAGCAGTCAGATGAGTTTGGAAGGTGGGCAGATTTTAAAAGCAGAGACAGCCTGCGTGATTTTGATGACACTTGAGTTTTACGAAAATAAAATGTAGGTGTCTCTGAGGCTGACCTCTCATCAAGGACCACAGAGTTAAACGACTTGTTTCCTGTCATCTAAGGTGACTTACTGATGAGGATGTGACAGTCATTCTGACATTTCGATAAATTGTATAGAGTGAATTAGACCAAAAGCAGAGAAAAAAAGTAGAGACTGAAAATAAGAAGGCTAAGACTTTCTCTAGACTCGCCCTCTCCTGCTCCTCCCCTTCCTCCTCTTCTCCCTCTCTTTCTCTTTGTGTCTATCTGTCTGTCTGTCTGTCTGTCTGTCTATCCATCTATTCATCCATCCATCCATCCACCCACACATATGTTCGGCGGATAGCAGTGTCACTGAGCTATAGATATGTATATCTCCATCACGTTAGTGGTGTGGATTTGGTCCTGTAGAAACCAGAGCAGCCATGAGTACATGTGCTCAGCAGTGATGGCTCAATGAACCGTAGTGTTTGACCCGTAAATTCATCTCTAGCCGTCTTGTGTAATATGCATATTATGTTAAGCAGCGAGCTTTTGCTCGCATTTATATGAGCATATCTGTTTTGATTTCCTTGTGTCCTTAAGGAGGGGGCATGTCTTGAATATAATGCTTCGGATTTGAGAAAATTGATGGGCATATAAAATAAAGTTAGAGCTAAAATTAATGTGTAATTCAGATTTCCCCCAGACATTTTGGGTATTTTTTATAGTGGAGGATGTAAAATCTGTATGCATGCTGCTGGTCTACACCTTAAAAGTTCACCGTTCTGAGCACTGTTTGGTGGGGAGCTGGCCTGCAGCAATATGGTAGAGCATTGGCCCAGATGCACACACCCTGGCCCCATCCCCAGTACTGCAAAACCAAACAAAACAACACAAAATGTAGCTGATGTAATGGCTGGTTTGCATGACCTTGTATACAATACACATTAGCTTAAAACTTTTTGTATGCAACTCAGTTAGGATCCTGTACTGGGATAAATGATACCACATATTGTAGTATGATTCTGAATTTATTTAATATGCTGTTAGAGATTTTTAGAGCTTTGATGGTGCAGGAAAGTATAATGAAAAATGTAATCAAGTAAGGAAGGAAGAGGCGGCTGGGCGTGGAAGCACACACTTTAGTCCTAGGACTCTGGGTGGCTAAGGCAGGAGGTTCACAAGATTAAGGCCTACTTGGGGCTACGTAGCCAGTTCAAGGCCAGCCTGGACTATATTGTAAGACCCTATCTCAGAAAAAAAAAAGGAGTTGGTAAGCTCTGCTATGTAAATCTTGGTCTATCCTGATGGCTAGTTTTGGAATTGAGGACTAATGCGTTCACTGGTCTGGTCAATCACTCATAATAAAATGTAAAAACAACTGTATTTTTTCTAAGTAGGCTATGAGTTCTTGAATGCCAGTGCCTATCTTACTCATTTTTTTGTCCTATGTCTAGCACATTGTCCTATGTCTAGCACACATGTCCAGCACATAAATGTCTGATAAATTTTTTTTATTGTGTGTCCACTTTTCCGAAATTCTCTGAATTCTGTCTGTCTGAGTCACTTTCTCGTTGCTGGGACAGAGTATCTGACACCCACAAGCTAGAGGAGGAGAGGATTACCGTCGCTCACGGTTTGCGGAGGTTTCAGGCTGAGTTGGCTGGCTCTAAAGCAGGGTGGTGCGCAGCGGAGAAGCAGTCCACACAGGGCAGGCAGCAAGCCGGGGACTTTCTTCTTCCCATTTTCATGCCATCCGGGCTACACGCCTATTGGTTGGTGTCACTCACACCAGACTGGGTCTTCTCTCTTCAGTAAACCCATTGTCCATACCCAGATGTACCAATCGGTATTTTACTAGAGAAACAGCTATAACACAAGATATACAAATATATAGGAATTTACACGATTGCCTTACAATGGTCACCCACAGAGCCAGGTGAGGAAGAGTGCAGAGGACATCTGTACACGGGGAACCGAAGGTTTCAGCCCAAGGTCTAGAGCCCACTGCAGTGTCCCATGCAAGTCCATAAGAAGAGGCCGATCGGTCAGCAGTGGAAGGCTGAAGAGTCTGTGCCGCGAGGCTGAAGGGTCTGTGCCGGAAGCCAAAGGGTCTGTGCCGGAAGCCAAAGGGTCTGTGCCGGAAGCCAGGAGACGACATCCAAAGTGAAGGTGAAGGCTGGAGCTGCTCTGAAGAAAAAAAGTGGATCTGTCCTTCTTCATTTCCGCTTCCACCCGGAGATGACCGGCATAGGGTGGGTCTTCCACACCCGAGGGCATGGGATTGCCGAGCTGCTCTTAACTAAACCTCTCTGGTAGACACAATTACTCAACCATCACACCAGAGCTGTGCTCTGCCAGTCACACATGCAGACCCAGCCTCCTCCCCAGAGCCCCACTGAGGAGCGTGTGAGGCTTTGGGGCACGGTTAGATATAGGCCAGAAAACCCTCTTTTGGACTTTTCAGTAGTTAGAGCTTTTTCTCCCCTGTACTCCTAGTTTTCTTCACAGCATCATTCTTTGTTCTCTTCGTTTTGGATACGCTTCTTCCTAGCCTCTTGGATAGCTGGTTCTCCTTAAGGACCTGGGGAGCCCTTCACACTGGGCTGTAGGATGTGCACGTCTTAGTTTCAGCAGTGCCAGGCACAGCACTCTGTCCACGAGTGATGGTCCAACCTAATTATATACCGAGAACTACACATTAGTAGCCTTTTGTGTGAGTACTCTGATTTCTAATACTGCGGTGAAACCTGTGATTTTTAACTAGAGACACAGTGATGCAAATAATTCTTTTTAGGTAGGGAAAGAGTAAGATGATATGGATCCAAAAATCTAAATTATCCTTTCCACAGATGTATTAAAATATGGCATATGTACATTTTTACATATTAAACATAAAATACTCACATGGCCGAGAGTGAAAGTGATTAAGTTTATGTTTCTTTCCCAGAGTCTTCTTTAAAGCTAATATTTGGCTTTAAATATGCTAAGAAGACATTTCTACCTCTTCCCCTAAAGTCAGGGCAGTGCATTATCTTAATGTGTTTAGGAATCATCATTATCTCCTTTAGGTAAAAGCGGACCAAGTCAAAGTGAATTGCCAGGACTGTCCTGGGTAAAATGCCCTTTAGGTGAATACCGAATGATACCGCTGGAAATTTTGTTTGAAGTTCTTAAGAGCAAATGGTACTACTTGATTTCAGAGAAGAGAAAGTCGTATAGTGTAGCACGGGATTTGTTAGGAGGGATTCATAGTTAACAGCACCACTACGTTCCCCGGTCTGCAATGGGAGCCTGGGGGTCCGTTTGGAGGGACGAGGGGTTCCGGAAGCTCCCGTCTGATGTCCGTGTTGCTCCCCTTCCCTCATTCAGTCTGCGTCGGCGTCAGCTGTGGGCCCCTGGCGTAAAACAGTATAAAAATTATGTCACTTGAGCTGGAAGTCTACTCGCTGTAGAAGAAAAACTTTAATAATTTTAAAGGGAACCTTTTATCCAGTTGGTAATGTCATTCATTGCATGTTTAGTGCTTCCCCTCCCCCATCCACCTTCTCTGTCTCTTCCCCTGTCTGTCTGTCTCCGTCTGTCTGTCTCTCTCTGTCTCTTCTCTTTCCTGCTCCTCCTCTGTAATGGCTTCCGGCATGTCTGTGCTCGTTCAGTGTTTCTGTGTGGCTTCTGCCATCTGGGACAGGGGACAGCTAGGCGGGAGGAACCGAGAAGGACGCATTCTCTTCCTTTGCCTCCTGCCCTACTCGTATTTGACCTTTCAGATGAGTCGTCAGAACACAGCTGTGAGTCACCAAGACATAGCACCCACGGCTTGGCTCTTTGCTCTAGGAGAGGCGTACCCTCTTGCGTGCTCCAGTGGGTAGAATCTCGGGGTAAACAGAATCCAGGTACGCCAAGGCTAATGCTTACCTTACATGGAGGAGGTCCATTGACAGCTCAGCTTCTGTCTCAGAGCCCGTCCAAGGGTGTGATGGAACCCGTGGCCATTCATCTGGGTTTAGGCCTGGTTTGTGCATTGTCCGTATCTGACTCTGCTAAAACAAAAAATAGCTTGTGTTTAGAAGCGCCCTGATGTGTTGACCAAGGAGTGCTTCCTGCTTCCTCTCATCATTATTACTTTAGTATATAATTTGTTTCTTTTCATTGGGTAAGAATTTTTATTCACTTCCGGGAAGATGGCGACCGGGTAGGCAGCAGAGAGAGAACCTCCCAGAGGATTACCACCCAGACAATGGAATATAGCAATATGAAGACAGAAAGGAGAGAGGTGTGTACCCTGAACCCAAGAAGGATCTGAAATGGGAACTGAAGCCCTAGGAAAGACCAAGCAAAACCCCTCCCAGAGGAAAGGATTGGAGGGCTGCCACGGCACAGTCGGAGGGAGAAGTGACAGAGAAAGAGGAAGCCACTGCTTCAAACACACTCTTGGCCCAAGCCCTCGTTCCAGCAATCGCAGCTTCAGCTTCGGAGACCCACGCTCATGGAAGCCTCCTGACTCGGCCAGGGGAGAGCGGAGTTCCAAGAGCTGGTCCAGGTCTGGAGAGGAGGAGGGCGCAGCCAGGAAAAGAGGCAATGGTGGTTGGGAACTGTGGTCAAATCCAGTGTGAGGATGAGAGGTTGCAACAGCCACTGAAGCAGAGTCCCCACCCTGCAGCAACCTTCCTAATCAGCACCTGGAAGCAAGGTGGAGCAAGAGCAGCCAGTACACATCCCACCACACCTAGCTCTAAGCCTGCCTCGAGGCTGTGGCCTCCTGCCTCTCCACTGTGTGGGCAGCTGCCAGTGGGGAGCAGTGGGGTGCATCAGCAGCTACATCAGAGCCACAGCAACTCCCAGGGATCCAGCCAAGGAACAAATGGGAACTGGAGCACAACAGCAAGAGAGAGCTGCAGATGGAGGTGGCTCACACGGCCCCACGCCCTTCTCACTCCAGCATCAAGCAGGAAGCATGAACTGAGTTACTGGGCTTCGGCTCTCACCCTGAACACCCTCTGTGAGCACCTTGAGCCTCGGCGGCCTGCGCAATCACCACCTGTTCCTGACAGCAATGGGACGAGTCCACAGGCTTCAGGACTCACCCCAAACTACTAATACGAGCAACAAGAGTGTCTCCGTACTGCTTGCATATATGAACCTTGTACGAACCCATGACAACCAGGTAGGCAGCAGAGAGAGAACCTCCCGGAGGAATGCCACTCAGACATAGGAATATAGCAACATGTGAAGGACAGAAAGGAAAGAGGTGGATATCCTGAACTCGAGAAGGATCAGAAATGGGAACTGAAACCCTCGGAAAGACTAAGCAAAACCTCCTCTGGAGGAGGGGATTGGAGATCTGCCATGGCGCAGTCGAAGGGAGGGAGATGAGACAGAGAGGGAGGAGGTCGCTGCTCCAAGCACACCCTTGGCCCACGCCCTCGTTTCGGCATTCGCAGCTTCAGCTTCAGAGACCCATTGCCCAGCTGCAAGGGGTGGGGAACGGTAATGCTGGAGATCAGGAGGAGGTGGGAGGAGAAGAAAGGGTCTCTGGCATCAAGGCAATGGGACAGAGCCAAAAGGGTCACAGAGGGTGCCCCGATGGGGGCGCGTGCCCCGCGGCTGCTCTGCTGTGGGCCCCGCAGCTGCTCTGCTGTGGGCCTCACGGCTGCATCCCGCAGCTGCTCCGCAGTGGGCCCAGTGGCTGCTCTGCTGAGGGCCCCGCTCAGGGCACCTCATGGACTGGACCCACCCCCACCCACAGCAGGATGACAGGGTGGAGCCCGGCGCTTCACTGTGAGCATATGTGCTTTCCCACCTCCAACCATGGCAGTTTGTATACACCCATATATGTTATAATATAGCCTGAGGCAGCTATATCTCTTCCCAAGGCGAGAGTCCAAGGATATAGATAAACCCAGGAGTACAGTTATTATCACAGGGAAGATGACTGATTGAGTGGTAGGGCAACGGAGATGAGGGAGGAGAAAAATTGAATGATCAAATGAGCCATCATCTGTGTAACTGAGTAACAAAGGTGAAGGTAACATTATGTAGGACAGTATCCAGAGCTAATTCCCTTCTATGTTCGCTATAATTTGTATTTCCTCAATGGTTTTTGTATTAACAAAAGTGAAGATAACTTTATATTATACAGCATCCAGTGCAAATTCCCTACTATCTTCTCTATAATTTGGTACTTCCTTTAATGTTTTTGTGTTAACTAATGTGAAGATAACTATGTAATACAACATCCAGTGCTAATTCCCTACTATATTCTGTATAACTTTGTATTTTCTGTATTGTTTATGGCTTTTCTGGTTCATATG
>PVLD010016379.1:0-45174 GCA_004027595.1 Dinomys branickii | reverse complement strand
CTTCATCTTGCAGCTGTTGGATTGACTTTTCTTGTGTCTTTGATGATATCATGAGATTCTTCCTTTCACGCTCATAAGCTGCCATGCTGTCTTCAAGTTCTGAAATTCTATCTTCGGTTTCATTTAAACGGTTTTGCATGCTTTCAGCGTTAGTTTTCAAATCCTGGAATTCTCTTTGGACCTGTTTCATTCTTGGTAACTCATTCCTAAATTGCTCTTGTAACATTTCCATTTGTTTCTTATTTTGTTCTAGTCTTTTGTCTATTTCTTGTCTGTGTGAATGGAACATTTCTTCCATCATTGTTTTCAGCTCGTTTTTTGTCTGAGAAATCATTGCGGGTATGTGGGTTATTTCTGCTTTAAGGTCTTTCATGGCCTGTTTGAGTTGTTTTATTTCGGATGCAATCGTTTCATAACTTGAAGTTATGAGGCTTCCTGGTTCCCCTGTATCTTCACATTCAAAACTTGTTCTGGGTGGGGTTGAGTTTTGAGACTGCGTTTTGTTCCTCTGTTTTCCCAGTTTTGGGTATCAGATTCAAAATGTGGAGCTATAAATTCCACAGGCAGTTCAGCAGGCAAAGGTCTGCTGCAGAGGCTGCTCCAATGATTTCTTCTCTTTGGGAGAATGTCCCTTAAGCTGTCTGCTGAGGTTTCCGCTTCTACTCCCTACCCCAAGACCTGGCCGGGGCGAATAAACAGCTCGCCATCCCAGGATTCTTGCAGACAGGCCACTCAGGTGTTCCTCCCTGGGTGGAGCTCCTTCCCCCCTCACATATCCCGTTGGGGCGCCTAGCTAGGTCTTCCCACCCGGGAGATCCCGCAGACCTTCAAGCTGCTTTGATGTCTCTCGCTGGGCTGAGCTTCTTCCCGATTCAAGAAAAACCGGTTAGAGCGCGCACTTAACTCACCCTGTGATCGTGCAGACAGGAATGCCGTTCAGATGTTTCTCCCTGGATGGAGTTTTTTCCCCGACTCCGAAATCCCGCCGGTCGCTGTTGCTCCAGTTCGCGCAGCGCCGGCTGCAGGGGTGGGGTTCTGAGCGGGATCCCAGAACGCTGCCCAGTTTGGCGCAGTCTGTCCCAGTAGTGCGTTCTCTGAGTTCCCTCTGCTCCGATGCCTCCAACAAATCCTGGTTACAGCCGCCTCTGAGCCGGTCGGGTTCAGGAGCTGAAGCCGTTCTTCCCTCCGCACTCGCTCTCTCGCCTGTACGCAATTTGAACCGAGCTGCGGCCCAAGCGCAGCACCGATCCCTTGGGCGCCCAGCTCTCTCTCACTCTTTTACTCCAGACCAAACTATGTGTTTTTGGCAAGTGGTTGCAGACAGAAGTAGTGTTCATCCAATGTAAGTCTGACTCTTAAAAGCTCTTGTGATTTATAGCTCCTGTTTGTTTTTCATGCTTTAGCCAGATAGAACTTGGAGTAGCTGGAGGATGCCAGCCCTATTCAATAGAAAGACCTCAGATGTCTAAATAATTGCATAGTGCATATCACTATGTGATTCTTCTTGGACTGATTAGGGTAAAAAACAGAACTTTATTGGTTATGCTGCTCAGAGTTGAGGGCCATTTATTATAGAAATGTGGTAGATTGACAACTGATGATCAATTTATAACCCCCAGGTGAACTGAGTAAGCATGGTGTTGGGTGTGGGAGGCCCACCTGGGGATTGTTACCAGCAGCATAAGAAGCAGAACTGGAGAAGTCGAAGTAAGGCTCTTGGGAACTGAGAGAAAGGCTGTTGGGAGCTGGCAGAAGCTGTAAGGAGCTATTGGTTCTTTTGGAGGAGCTTGTGCTGGCTTGGCTGTTTTCATCCTCTGAGGAGCTCGGGACCTTGTTGGCACTGAGAATAGCTTCAGTTCACTTTAGGGGAGCTCTGGTCCTCACTTTGAGCATTGATTCCTGGCTCCAGAGGGGAAGATGATATATTGCCAGTCTCCTGGAGAAGCTTGCTACATTGGCTTTCCTCGTGAGAACTCAGCTGTCTTGATCACTGGAGGAGCTTGGGACCTCATTGTTGCTGAAGATGGCTGTGGTACTTTCCATGGGAGCTCTAGTTCTTATTCTGAGCATCACTTCCTGGCTCCAGTGTAGATCACTCGGCCTGCTAACACAGATCCTTCAGCCTGCTGGCACAGACTTTCTGGGGCCTTGGGCCCAGTGTAGATCTGTGGAACAGGCCCATATGAGACATTGTGGTGGGCTCTAGGCCGCCAGCTGGATTCGTGGAAGGCACTGTTATGGGCTCTAGAGCTTCAGCTGAACTCATGCAGGATGTTTCCGTGGGATTCAGGACCTCAGCTAGATTCTTTGGTCCTTAGTGTGTGGACAGATTTCCTGCCCTCTTTTGTATATCATGCTTTGGGTGACTATTATAAATAATCTTAGAAAATATGTGTCCTGTATTATAGTGTTCCCTTAAAACTATCCCCCAAAGCACAACAAATAACTATAATAACTAACCTTCACTAATAATAGAAGTGGCAGCCTGCTATAACAAAATCCAAAAAAACACAAAAAACTAAAATACATGGCATTAGCTTGACCTAGAAGTCAATTGGGAATTTGAGGAAATACAGGACAACTAAACACTCATATGAGACAGTGGTTAAACTGTTACTAACAACACTGAGAAAGGAGATTAGGGTGTGGCAAAGCTGGCTGGGAAGCAGATATGTCCTGTTAATTAAAGAATCCCAGGACACATGCATAGAACGGTTCCCAAAACCAGCATGCAGACTTATAGGGATTTGAACAGGTTTTTGATAGGATGGCATTGACCTAACAGCCTGCGGAGTGGGTGATAAGAAAAGAATGGTCCCCGTTGAGTTTTGTTGCTGGCACACAGAGCTCTCTGTTGGCACACAAGCCAAGTTGCCCCACCCAAGGTTTGACAAATTATCAGCATGCATATGAGAGCAAAGATCACATTATATGCAAAAGCACATCAAATGCAAACTTTTACCTTACAATAAAAAGTTGTATCATTAAAAGCTATTTTTCTTTTAAGACAAAAGATGTTAATATATGAATTATTTTTCTACACTAAAATCTCAGTAGTCAGGTTTAATTGCAGTGTTGGCACCTTGCAATATACAAATGTTTTGGGTTGCAGTTTGAGCACTTGAGGTCTCTAAAAGTTTTGCCATCACTGCTGTAGGGTGTACTTCTTTTCCTGCTTTTACTTGGCCCAAACTCACTCTGCAGAGTCCCTTTCTTTTCTTACCTTTAATAAACCTTTGCTTCTGTTTATATTTGTCTTGGCTCAGGAAAGAAAGGGCCTAGAAACCACTTACAGAAGAAAATTCTAGTACCACAAAACCCAATAACTATACCTCAGAAGATAGATCAGTATCTACATGATTTGTCATTACAGATTTGATACAATCTCCATTAAAATGCTAGTAACATTGTTTACAGAGCTAAAAACAATCCTAAAGTTTGCATAAAACTGTGAAAGACCCCATATATCCAAAGTGATATTGTGCCAAAAGAAGGACAAGTTGAAGGCATCACAGCACCTGAACTCAAAAGAGACCAGAAAACTACACTAGCAAAAACAGTAAGATACTAGTGTAAAAACTGATGCTTAGACCAATGGAACAGAATAGAGAAACCAGAGATAAATCCAAGCAGCTGCAACCAACTGGCACAAAATTTTCCAAAAGCGTACCTGGGAAAAAGGTCTCTTCAGCAAATGGTGCTATCTTAGTCACTTTTCTCATGTTACTTTTCCACTCCCACAGCACTTTCAGTGATAGTAGCTCATGTGGCTTCTCTCTTAGGCCTGCTATGCTCCTCCTTGCAGGCTTCCTTACATCATCCACATTCCTGGCTTCTCCAAACTTCTGAAGTCTGCACTACACCTTTGACTTCACACTCACAACTTCAAACACTGCCCTCTCAGGGGCACACTGCCTGGCCTCCCAGGCCTTCTAAGATTAGGATGGAAACTTTCTTAACCCCACAATTCTTGCATTCTGCAAGCACTTAAAACCAGCACCCTGTGGATGATGCCAAACATTAGAAATAATGCAAAGCTTCACTAAGCAAGATGGTAGGAATTCACCAATGGTTGTTATATTGCATATTATCTTCAAATTAGTTGTTCAGATTACCAGAAACAAGCATACAAAATTGGTAAAAAAAAAAACAATTAAGCATTAACTATTCCTTTCAGTAAACCAATAGACATCAGCAGTACAATTATCCAAGCTATCCATATATATTTTCCCCTTTTTTTCTCCTTCTCCTCATCCCAGTTGTTCCTTCCCTTTAAACAGTTCCTTTCCCTTTCACAGTATCTATTATACATTTTGGGTTTTACTTGCTCTTTCAAGTTCTTACACTAGGGAGACAATACAATGTTTACATATGTGGGTCCAATGTATTTCACTTATGAATATAGTTTCTAGTTGCATCCATTTACCTACAAAAGCCTCGAATGTATCTGTTTTTTTATAGCTGAGTAATACTCCATTGTATAAAAATACCTCTTTTTCATCCATCCCTCAGTTGATGGACATTTGGGTTGTTACCAAGATTTAGCTATGACAAATTGTGCTATTATAAACATGGGTGCACATATATTGCTGTGGTACAAGGTTTTATTTCTTCTGGGAAAATACTCAGAAGGGGAATAACCTGGGTTAAGTGAGACTCTAATCTTTATTTTGTGAGGAAACTAAACACTGATTTCCACCATGGGTGTACCAGTCCACACTCTCACCAACAGTGGAGAAGGGTTCCTTTTCCCCTATAGCTCCTCCAGCATTTGTTATTGGTTGATTTCCTGATGACAGCCATTCTTTCTGGGGTGAGATGGAATCTCAGTGTTGTTTTCATTTGCATTCTTCAAGTGACCAGTGATGTTGAACATTTTTTCATACATTTATATTCCATTTGTACTTCTTCATCTGAGAAGTGTGTATCTCATATGCCCGTTTTTGGATTGGGTTTTTGAATTCTGGGGACCTGATTTTTTCTTAAATTCTTTATATGTTCTAGATAGAAGTTCTTTGTCTGAAGGACATTTGACTAAAATGTTTTTCCAATTTGTGAATTTTCCTTTTATGCTGTTGGTAATTTCTTTTGATGTGCAAACACTTCTCAATAAGATGCAATCCCAAGGGCTGGGGATATAGCTCAGTGGAATAAGCGCCTGCCTAGCAAGTGCAGGGTCCTGAGTTCGATCCCCAGTACCGCAAAAAAAAAAAAAAAAAAAAGATGTGATCCCAGTTGTTGACGCTTTGAAGTATTTCCCACACAGTTTGGTTTTTTGTTCACGAACTCTCTGCCTACCCCTATGTCTTCAGGATTTCTACCTAATCTCTCTGCCAGCAGATTTAGTGTTTCTGTTTTAATATTTAGATCTTTCATCCATTTTTACTTTAGTGCCTGGTCATAGACATGGGTCTAGTTTTAATCTTTGGCATGTGGAAAGCCAGTTTTTCCAGCACCATTTATTAAAGAGGCTGTCTTCCTTCCAGTGAACATGTTTGGCCCCTTTGTCAAAGATAAGGTGGCTGAGTGTGTTTGTAGTTGTGCCTGTATCTTCTGATCAGTTCCACTGATCTTCAGGTCTGTTTTTTTTTCTGGTACCATGCTGATTTTATCACAGTAGCTTTGTAGTATAATTTCAAGTCAGCAATTTCAAGTCAGTGATTTCTCCTGTCTTTCCTTTGTTGCCCAGGGTTGCTTTTACTATTCTAGGCCTCTTCTGGTTCCAGATAAATTTTAGGAATGTTTTCTCTAGATCTGTGAGGTATACTAATGGTATTTTAATTGGGATTGCATTGAATCTGTACAACAATTTTGGGAGTATGGCCATTTTCACAATGTTGATTCTTCTGTCCGTGAGAAGGCGTATCTTTCCATTTTCTGAAATCCTCTTCAATCTCTTTTTTCAGAGTACTGTAATTTTCACTGTATAGATCTTTTATTTCCTTTGTTAGATTGATTAAAAATATGGAATGCTTCATAAATTTATGTGTCGTCCTTGTGCAGTGTCCATGCTAATCTTCTCTGTATCATTCCACTTTTATTATATGTGCTACTGAAGCAAGCACAATTTGCTGTGATGCCCTCAGACCATCATTTTTACTTTCTGTTCCTTCTCAGCAATCAGTATCTCCTCAACTCTGTCTTTGTAACTCACAAACCTTCCTTTCTGGCCAAACTCACAACATTATAAATCATTCTGCTGGGCTCTCTGCTCTTGATTCTTAACATAGATCTGGCTAAAACAGCAGCCATGCCACTGCCTTAACATTCAACTGCCTGGAAATTTCTTCTGCCAAATTAAATAGTCCACTGCCCTTAATCTTAGGCTCAGGCAAAATATAGACAAGCTTTCCGCCATGTTGTAACACATCACCTGGAAACCAACAGCCACTGCAGTCCTTCTTCCCATCAGAAACCCTCTGAGCTTGGTCTTTACTGGTTTTTTGGTCTTCTGAGCTCTAACCAGAATCTACCATACAGAACAACCTAAGGTGTTCCAGTTCTACTCTTTCAGGTGACATCTCAAAACCTTTCCAAACTCCTCCTACAAGCCATTCCCAAAGGCTCTTGAGCCACATGGTCAGGTATAGGCACAGCATTGACCCCACTCCTGGTACCAAATTATTATTATTTTTTGAACCATGAACTCAGGACCTTGCACTTGCCTTAGGCACCATGCCACTGAGCTATATCCCTGGCCCTCCTGGTACCAAATTCTGTCTTGGTTACTTTTCTCTTGTTGTTGAGACAAAATATGCAACACACAAAATTAAGGAAGGAAAGGTTTACTTCCCTCACAGTTTGTGGAGGTTCCAGTCCATAATCAGCTGGCTCCAAGGCAGGGTGGCCTGGCACAGGGGTAACAGTTCAAGGTGGAAGATAGCAAAAGTAGTAAGAGCACAAGAAGGGAAGAGCAGCCTCTTTTCCTCTCTTATACCACCCCAGAGGGCAGGTGTATGTAGCACTCACACCATCTCTGTGCCCTTCTCTTGCATAGGATGAGGATTTTTACAAAGTGAGGGCCCTGGACCCCAGCTGAATCACTTAGTTAAACTTCTGAACTTCTCAATTTGATATAATGTGTCAACCATTACAGTTGCTAAGAAAAATATATACACATATGCAGAAGAAACTGCCTCAAAACTAGGCCCCTATCTTTTCGCTGTATACAAAATTCATTCAAAGTGGATCAAAGAACTGTTAGCTACAGGACTATGAAACTACTAGAAGAAAACAGAGAAACACTTGAAAATATTGACATTGGCTATAATTTTAAGGTTTTGATAAGACCCTACAACCACAAATAGATAAATAGATAAATGAAATTTTATCAGACTAAGAAGCTTCTGCATGTCAAAGGGTGTATAACAGACTTAAAAGGACAACCTGCAGAATGAGTGAAAGTATTTTTGAAGTTTTCATAATGCACATTTCATTAACATCTGCAATGTTAGCTCAAAAAAACTCAGTAACAAAAAAATCAATTTACAAATGGATAAATAATCCAAACAGATACTTCTCAAAAGAAAGTATACAAATGACTAACAAGTTTATGGGGAAAAAAATGTTCTATGACTAATCATTAGCAAAATACAAATCAAAATCACAAGGAGATATTATCTCCCCTCAGAATGGCTATGATAAAAAAGACAAACAATAAATACTGGCAAGGATGAAACGATCCTGGGTATACATCAATTAAATGAAAGCAGAATGTCAAAGAGACATCTGTGATCCTTTATTCATTGCAGCACTCTTCATTTAGCCAGGACAATGGCATCACATGAGTATCCATCAACAAATGAATTGATAAAGTGTGAGATTGTGCGTGTGTGTGTGTGTGTGTGTGTGTGTGTGTATATATATATATATATATATATATAAATTCTACCCAGAAAAAAATGGAATCTTGTCATTTGTAATACCATGGGTGGAACTTTAAGACAGTAATGTTAAATTAAATAAGCCACGCACAGAGAGATAGATATTGCATGTTCTCACTCTTATGTAGAAGCTAAAATAGGAGAGTGTAGGATAGTGGTCACTGCCAAGATCACTAGGACAAGGGATAAAGGGAGCTGGGACAATGAGCACAGAAGAGAGTTACGTAAGAAGAATGAGCTCTAATGCTGTCACACGTCACGGGGTGACTATAGTGACAGTTCATAAGAACTGATTATATGTTACGAAGAACTAGAAGAGTTAGAGGGTTTCCAATGCACAGGAGAAATGTTTAAGGAGAGGGCGATACTAATTATCTTGATTTATTACACATTGTATACATGTGTCAAATCTTCACATTGTATGCTATAAGGACATGAATGTTGGTGATTTTTTATATCTTTAGCAGGGTATTTCCATAAAGATTAAAGTAAAAAAGAATTAACTGATTTACAAATAAAAGAGAAAGGGAATAGGGAGAAGCCCACAGCTGGCAGCTTTGCAAGGTTGGCAAATACTACTTCTAGATTCCAAAGTTGTGAATTTAAAAGGTTTTGAGCAAGGAAGCCCTGCTGGAATTTGAAAAAAGGGACTCACCTTTGAGCAAAGAGCTTTTCAATACCTCAAAAATTATCAATTATTAAGAGAAGGATGAAAAGCTTTAGTGAAGAAAGCAAAGAAATAAGGCAGGTTTTAGAACTGTTTCAGAGGGCGTACTGTGAGTGCTTCAACTACATACCCTTTGATGCTTACAGCTGGCCCTCTGCATCTGTAGGTAAAAGAAAAGAACTTCTTACATTGCGTCTATCCTGAACGTCCCTAGAGTTTTTCTGTCATTATCCCATAACACTGCATAACAACCCCTTATGTACATCTATATTGTATTAGGGTTATAAGTAAAAATAGAGATAACTTAAAGTATAGAAAAGCTTGTGTAGCACCAAGTGTGTGGTACATACCTTTGATTCCAGCACCCAGGAAGCTGAGACAGTAGATTTATCAGGAGTTTAAGGCCAGCCTGGCCTACATACTGAGTTCAAGGCCAGCCTGAACTGCATGGGGAGACCCTATCACAAAAAAAGAAAATAAATCATGTAGGTTATATGCAGGTGCTATACCTTTGCTGTAAGGAATTTAAGCACCCTTGGATTTTGATACAGGCGAACTCCTGAAACCACTTCTCTGCAGGTTCTGAAGGAAAACAGCATCTAGCAACTGCTTTCTGTTCAGCAGGGAACAGTAGAAGGAATCCGCAAGGCTGGCAGAGGTGGAAGAGCTTTGCTCCTTTGCTTTATGTTTCTGTCATCACAAATCCAGAAACTTATCACTCCAGCAGTGACAATTCATTACTGTAGGAAAGACTGATGCAGTTTGCATTGTCCCAACAGTTACAGAACTACACTAATTGTTCTGTCTACAAAGACATCAGCAACAGCCGTCATCACCCTCCTCTGCAGAGGGTGACTCCCAGCGCTATGGGGTCTCTTCCAAGCTGAGCAGTGCCGCAATCTCTAAGAGCTCATCTCAGGCCCACGAAACCAGTCTGCCAAGCCTCTAAGTGGTCTCTTTGCTTTCCCAACCCTAGGGGTGGTGACTGCTTCCTGAAATTGCTACTCTACAATATTTAGTGTGTTTGTTTTGACTTCACTAATTCTCTATTTTTAATTTTCTCTGTAAAAGTGATTCTTGTGGCTTCCATCTCCTAACTGGATCCTGAGTGACAGATTTTCTCCCTTTCTTTGTCCTACTTCTACTGCCACCATACAAGATTCTTAATGGATTTCTTAATAAATCAATGTGCACACATTCTCTTCTCAAGATCCACTTCTGGGAAACACAACCTAAGAGAGTCTCAGGAAGAACTTTCAGTGTTGTAAACCACATTGAACTGACTAGAAACAAATGCTTTGGAAGTCATCTGTGTTTCTCAGGAAATTGTATTGCCAAAGAAAGCACACACCCCATATTAAAACAATTTTTGATTTTTCAAGCTATAAAACCATTTTAGTTGACTCTCAGCCTTAGTATGAAAGTATGGAAGTTTTTGCAGACCCCTAAAAGGGGAAAATCTCATTCAGATGTGACCATGAGAAACTATGGATGAAAAAAACCTTCCAGAGGACAGAGCAAAGGACGTGTAAAAGAAGGGAAAGAAACATCATTCAAAAAGAAGCATTAGGACTGATCACCCCATCATGGAAATGTCTTATAACCGGATCTCAGAAATCTGGTGCAGCAGTGACTGCTACGTCTCTCATTACATTTATTTTTGGAAGTATCTCCTTGCACTATTGTATATTTAGTGTGAACACTATGGGGAGGAGGAAAAGATTGTCTCTTTGTATCATAGGTTACCACACCTAGAGAAGTCACACATATGGCTGGGGATACAGGTCAACAGTGGAACACTTGCTCACTGTGCACGAGGCCCTGAGTAGGGTGGGGTGGCTGAATGAGAACGAATGAATATGAGCCCCATCCAGAACTGATGCAGGACTCTGTGTACCGCCTGGACTTTTATGCTAGATGCAGTGACTTACATACTTCGGTCACGGATTAGTATATGAGGGAGGAAGAAATAGATGTTTGGAACCAGAGAGAAGGACTGAAGCAGAGAAAATGTTATGTGTTTACCAAGCCACTTAACTTCTTCCTTTGAACATCTGAAGTACTTTCACATTCAGAAAGCACCTTGTGGCTACCTCAGCCTGCCTGTACACAAGCTATATCATTACAGTACTACTAAAAGTATGGTTCAAAGACCAGTGCTGTTCCATGAACTGTTTGTGGTCTGCAACAAGGTGAAGTGTAAAATAGTGTTTTGAACTGCAACAGCTGGGAAAAAAAATTTAAGTGATCTTTTACTGTAGATAGTTTGAGAACTTGAATTGTAATACTGTTTCTAGCATGGTCCCTAAAATCTCTTAGTATTCTTCCAGACAGTTCTGGTCATTGACCGGCCAGCTATAGAAAGCCCACTAGAGTATTTTGCCCTCTAGGAAACGGTGGAACTACTGGGTAGAATTAACACAGGGTTTCTAAACGATTGATGGGACAAGAATACTTCTCCTTCCAAGCACTAGCATGTGAGGCCAGCAAGGAGCTTTAGGATGGTAAGAATTGGGAATAATTTGTTTTTAGTAATTTGGTTAATATCTATGCTCATGATTCCTCAATTTACACCTTCAAAGAATCAGAACCGTATATGAGATCACGTGCTTGACAGCCCCATTTAAATGTCCCACAGGACTGAAAATATCAACATTCCTAAAACTCAATTCTTTATGGTTCCATCTATTTCTCTAGACCATTTCTCCAGTTATTCAGCCCTCAAACCTGAGACTAACCCTCACCGTCTTCCTCTAATACAAACCCTAGCCAGCCAACTCTGTACCATGTTCTGAATATTCTGTGTTCATCTGTTCAACTCGCGCACTCCTCTCAAAGTCCAGTTACTCCCAAACCTTCTACAAACACTCATTAATGACTGAGTTCCACTTCTGTGACTAAGTGGTGAACTGAACTTCTCATTAAATGGGGATTTATATATAGTATGAACATTACAGTGGTCAGAACAAAGAAATGGTCAGAGGAAACTCCAATTTGATGTCTTTGTTTCTATTTGCATAACTCATACCCAGTACTATAATGTATAACAATATAAAACTGCAGTACTGTCTGCAAAAAATACACTACTATGTAAACAAGATATATTGTACAAAAAAGACATTGAAGCTTTGTAAATGTACAGATGTACAAAACTGTACTAAAAAAAGACAGGTCATAAGTCTGAGCTGTGGGTTGTTTCAACAGTCATTAAACAAGCAGATCATTAAACAAAGAATGTCTGCATTGTATGCACTTGCATTTAATCCTTCCAGTGTCTCACACACACACACACACACACACACACAAGAAAAACTTTTCAAAGAGCAGGCCTAATTATGTAACATTCATGCATTAAAAACACAGTTGTTTTTATCATCCTTGAGATAGAACTCATATTCCTTAATATGATAAGGTATATCCTATGGATTGACCATGTTGCTTATTAATTCCACTCTCAAGAGATGCTGCAATACTGGAGTGGGGCGACAACTACATTCCTGTCATAGTTACTTCTCTCATTGCTGAGACAAAATGCTCAACACCCAAAGTTAAAGGAGGAAAGGTTTATTTGGCTCAGTTTGTAGAGGTTTTAGTCCATAATGGCTGGCTCCAAGGCAGAGTGACACAGCAGAGGGGCATCACAGAGGAGAAAGTCTGAGGCAAGGCAGGCAAGAAGGCAGTGAGCAGCAAGCCTTTTGAACTTTTCTCCCATATGGGTTACAAACCTGTTGGATGGTGCTACCACCGCAGGATGGGCCTTCCCATTACCCACACCCAGAGTTACGCTGAACCAGTTAGTGGACCAGTTCAGTACCACATACCCTTGGTCCCAGTCTCACACACCCATTATCCAGCCACTTCCAAAAGCCCCACCTATGAATGCACAAAGCTTTGGGAGAAGATGTAGATATAACCCTAACAATCCCCCATACAATCTCACCACTATAGTTTTAGATGTACTAGATTCTCCTAAAACAATACACTTGCATGTAATTTAGAAAGAAGATGAGGTAGAAACTATACCTGTCATTATTGCTACTGGCAAGCAAGCTTGTAAAGACACGTGTTAAATTGCAAATGGGAGCCCAACTTAGAGCTCCAGTGTTTATTTAACAGCTTCAGTAATGTAAAAGGCAGCATCAGTGGCAACAGCAGAAGCTTCCTGAAATCTTAATCTCAGCCATGAAATCCTAGCAGCCCCTTGACTTCTATACCTCAGCCTTTCCACCAGTTATACTTCCCTGTATTAAATACGTTACTATCTGAAATAACTAAATATCTTCTATTTTCTACACTATACCCTGACCAGTTAATAAGACAAAAGGAGTGCCCCATGCAGGAGGAGACCTGATCAAGTCCACAGCAACTGCAATGCTCTTTGAAGTGTTTTTGGTTGTAGAAATCTGTGGATTTGCTCTTAGTCTTGAGAAATCCTGAAAAGTTGATATACTTTTAGGTGAAAGAGGATCATTTGGAAGTAAAAAAAGAAAAGGCAAACCCATTTGTAGGTAAAAGGGATTTTCCCAGGTTTACTATGTTTAGGGAGAAGAGAAAGGAAAAAAAAACAACCTGGGATTTGATTGAGTGAGAATAAGGTGCTCAGTCTAACACCACGCAGAAAAGAGAGAGATAAACAGCAAGAGATAAAAGTTTAATGCGGACATGGAGGGAGTCAGCACCCAGACAGCTGGGCTGGCTCTCTGAAGACAAAGGACAGGGTTGGCGCTTACATGCACTCTGAGGGGAGGGGCCACAGGGTAGCTGACGTAGGCTGCTCAGCATAACTTGCTGAAAGGGGACTGGATCCTTGTTAGTGCGCACGGGCTTTGGCAAAGGCAGCTGGGAAGAAGAAACTACAGGGGTCTCTGGAAGAAGGAGCTGGGCACCACTATAACTCAGTATTGGACTGTCGTCACGAGAGCAGAGTGGGTCTCGGGCGAGGCCAATCAGGATTATGTCCTAAGCTGCAGTTTTTCTTTTAATTTTTTTTTTTTTTTTTTTTTTTTTGCGGTACTGGGGATCGAACTCAGGACCCTGCGCTTGCTAGGCAAGCGCTTATTCCACTGAGCCATATCCCCAGCCCTGCAGTTTTTCTTAAAAGTACAATTTTTTAAATCTTGATTTCCTTATCTCCTTTCTACCTAGTTTTCATTTTTTCTATTCTACCTCACATACAAGGCAATAGAAGGAAAAAAAACTAAAATCATGGTAAAAACACACACACACACACACACACACACACACACACACACACACACACACACAAGCTAAAATAGAAATAAACCCAAGCTGTAAAATGATTGGGTATTGTGACAGGAAGGTCGAGCGTGGCTAAAACTGTCTGGGAAAGGAGACACGATGAGACATGCACATGGACTTCTCCCAAGAACTCGTGCAGCTCCCACAGGATGGCCTGCACCTGATGGCAGCCTGGGGCGTGGCTGACACAAAAATGAGAGTCACTGTTGAATTTTTTCTCACTGTGTTTGCTCTTGCATAGTGGTCCACCCTCACACTGCAGGGTGTACTTCTTTTCCTATTTTTACTTGGCCCAAACTCGTTCTGTAGAGGCTGTTTCATTTCCTACCTTTAATAAAACTGCTACCATTTGCATTTGTCTTGAACAATTCTTTTCTCAGGAAAGTGAGAACCTAGAAACAACCTCTAGAAAGAGACTCCAGCACTCCAAAGGCCAGTGACAGTGTGACACCATTTATGTGATTTTTTTTTCCCTCGGTTTGTTTGTTTGTTTGTTTTGAGGTAGCATTTCACTCTGTAATTGAGGCTGGCCTCGAATTCACAGTGATCCCACCACTTCAGCCTCCTCAGTGCTGGGATCCCAAGCATGTACCACCAGGCCTGGATATGTGAAATTCTTAAAGAAAAACAAACAAACAAAAAAACCCATAAAGCACTAAAATATTAATGGTAAGGAAAAATTAATATTAAATAGTAAGAAACTTAAGCTACTTCATCAGAAGGAAAAGGATTAAAAGGAGGAAAGTACAGGACTTCACTGTACTTGTTATGTTTATTTCCTTAAAAAGAGAGAATGAGCCAGCTTCAGTATAGGAAAGACTGGGATTATGATTATCCCAGCTACTCCGGAGGTTGAGGCAAAAAGGGCATGGCTTGAAGTTAAGCCTGGGCAACTTACTGAAAGTCTGTGAATGAAATATTTTAAAAGGCCTGGGGATGTAGCTCACTGGTAGAGTGCTTGCCTAGCATGCGTGAGGTTCTGTGTTTAATCCTTAGTACTGGGGAGAGAGAAGGAAAAAGAGAGGGAGAACGAAGGGAAGAGAGGAGGAAGAAGAGAGGGACAAAGCAGAGAGGAGGAAGAGTGGATGGGGGAGGGCTGAGGGGGAGGAGAAGGAGGAAGAGAGGAGAGGAAGAAGAAGAAGAGAGAAGAGAGAAAGAGACAGAGTGAGCTGCAAACATGGTAAATCACTGTAAATCTTGGAAGTGGGTACATATGTGACTATTATGTTATTGTTTAAACTTTCTGGTATGTTTGAAAAGTTTCATAATTTAAAATGCATTAAATAAAACTATCAATTCAGTGTCTTAAAAGTTTAAAGAAAAACTCAGTTAGATGCCAAGATTAAAGTGGTACTTTTGGTTCATGAATGTTATGGTTTTAATGTAATATAATGTCTTTGTATCTGGAAAGTGGTTTAAAGAAGTGTGTCTTGGTTACTTTTCTTTTGTTGCTGAGACAAAATACCCAATGTCCAAAGGGAAGTACAGTGAAGTCCTGTATTTTTCTGATTTTAATCCTTTTCCTTACAGTTTTATTTAGCTTACAGTTTGTGGAGATTTCAGGCCATACTTGGCTGGCTCTAAGGCAGAGTGGCACATGGCAGAGGGTAAACGTTCATGCAAAACCAACCAGCAAAAGGGAGGAATGGCGGCAAGTAGCCTCTTTCTACCTCCCTTACACTGCAAACAGCCTACCCCCACCCAGGGGGCATGTAGCTCTCACACAGTCTCCAAGCCCTTCTCTTTCACAGGCTCAGGATGTGCACAAAGTAAGCACCCTGGCTTCCTTCTGAGTGACTCAGCCAAACCCCTAGACTCCCCAAGTTGACACAGTGTATCAACCATAACAATGAACAACTCAGTTTGCAAACAGAAGCATTCAGTAAAACCGCATCAGTTCACAAACTCCTCATGGGATGATGAACGTGATCGTGGCCCTCTTCCCATCATGAACACAACTGTGGAGTTTGTGAGCCAAGGTACCACTTTATCTGATAAAATTCATCATCCATCTCCAAGTATGCTGAGGTCAGCCTTAGCCAAACAGCAATAGAATGAATGTTTTGTCTGACTTTTGTTGTCTCAGGAGAAATGCTCAGAGACACAAGAGTCAGTCCTCAACATTTTAATCTAGAAACCACCACATCTTGACCAATGTTTAGTGTGGGCAATTTCATTAATTTTAGACATTCTTTTATTGGAAGGGAGTGGTGAGAGGGAGAGAGAGAGAGAGAGAGAGAGAGAGAGAGAAAGAGAAAGAGAGAGAGAGACAGAGAGACGGTCTCACTGTGTAGTCCAGGGTGGCAATCCTTCTGAGTGTTAAAATTACTGGTATATACTGATTTTAACTTTAGATATTCTGAGAAATGGGTATGTGCCTTAAATTTGCATGTTTCTAATGAGTGTTGGAAATGAGCCCCCAGACTGAATTTTTCAGTGGAGATAATGAAGTACTCAGGCACCAAGAAATCCCCACAAGGCTTTTCACTTTTGTAAAAGGGTGTAAGTTTTAGGTAGCAGATATGCAGGACAAAGAAGGTTGCCCTCTTTCTCTCTGACACAGGCGGAGCAGCTGACCTCTTTCCCATTGGTGTTCACAATCTAGCCTTCCTGATTAGCTAACACAAACAGCACAAGTGGAATCTGAGGGGCTGCTGAGGGGAAGGGAGAACGGAGTGGAGGGGAATGTGGAGGGGCAGGACAGAAAATCTTTGGGCTATGACAAGCTGTCTTTAGTTTGTAGCTGTGTTCCCAGGATTCAAATTGAGCGGCCATCTATCAGAACTGCGTGTGTTTAGGAAGGGCTGTCGGAGATGGGCTAGAGTCTAAGATGAATTACTCTTGTTTAGTAAAAGACAAAGATAATTGTTTCTCACATGACTAATTATATTGAGCATTATTTCATGAGTTTATTTGTCATCCATTTGGTAAAAGTCTGTGTTTAAATGTTTTGCCCATCTTTTTGGATTTTAAAAAAATTACCAGATTTTTGAGAAATCTTTTTATATGCTAGATACAAGTACTTTATCTGATATAAGACTTGAAATTATTTTTCCTGGTCTGGCTTGTCACAGTGTCTTTAAAAGCGCCAAAGATCTTAATTTGTTGTAATACAATTCATCTTTTTTATGGTTCATGATTTTGGTGTGTTTTTGACTAACCCCAAGTAACACAGACTTTCTCCTGCTTTTTTCTAGAACTACTGTAGCTTTAGGTTTTAGATTTAGTGCTATCATCCATTTTGAGGGCTTTTTTTGTATATAGCTGTATGTAGTGCAAGATACTGAGTGAGAGTACTTGCTGATTTACTTATATGCTTGTTGTAGGTATATAGCTATCCGGTTATTCCAGAATCATTTGCTGAGATTTGCCCCGTACTTCTTTTGCATCTTTATCAAAAATCATTTGATTAGCCAGGCATGGTTGCATACACCTGTGATCCCAGCACTCAGGACTGAGGAAGGATCACTGTAAGTTCAAGGCCAGTCTGGGGTATATAGTGAGGTCCTATCTCAAAATATAAAACAAAAACATCAATTGATTATGTATGTATAGGTCTATTTATAAACGGTGTTCTCTTTGGTTGTTCTATTTGTCTATTTTATACCCATATCATGTTCTCTTGTTAAAGTAGCTTTATAATACATCTTGAAATCAGCCTGTGTTAGGCCTTCCAGTTTTCTTCTTTACAAAATTGTTTTGGCTTTTCTGGGTCTTGTACATTTTCATATGCATTATAGACTGAGACCACTAATTTATTCAATAGACTACTACTAGGATTTTGAATAGTATTACATTGGATCTATAGATCAATTTTGGGGAAAATTGATATTTTAATAATATCAAACCTTAATATCCATAAATATTGTGTATTTTGCATTTATATCTTTACTTCTTCCTAACGATATTGTAGAGGCTTCTGTGTGCAAATCTCACACATGCATTGTCAGATTTTTTTCATATTTCATATTCTTGTACTACTATATATATGTACCACCTTGCTGAAGTCAGTTATTAGTTGTAACAACTTTTTTGTAGGTTCTACAGTGTATTCTGCATATATGATTAAGACGGGAGGTCAGGATGTGGAAAAACTGGCAGGGAAGTGGGCATGACCTGTTAATTACAATATTCTCAGACACATGCACAGAACAGCTCCCAAAGTTCCTGCATATGGGCTTCTGAAGAGAATTTGAGCAGGTTTTCAATAGGAGGGCCTAGACCTGACATCAGCCTGCAGTGTGGATCCCAGCACCACCTCTGAAGACTTATATGTGGACGTTCTTATGGGTTTCCTCAAGATTTAGACAGCGGAAGGGGACACATGAGACTGTGAAGGCTTTGCTGTCATAACTTTCTATGATGACTCATGCTGTGTTCCCCAGGCACGGCATGTATTTTATCTTTGTTCTTACCCTTTTGCTACTTAGCCCAAGCTTGCTCTGCAGAGCTGGTTTCCCTCCCACACTTCACTTTTGCTTTCTTGAATAAACTCTGCCACTGCTGTTGGCTTGTTTCATTCAATTCTTTGTTTAAGGCAAGAAGAGCTTGGAATCCAGCTCCAGAAGGAGAGGCCAGTAACCCAGAATCCAGTAACATTTAGTTGGCAAGCCACTTTTTAGGAACAAACTCCCCAGTAACACGATCATGTGGTTTACAAATAAAATTTTACTTTTCCCTTCCCAACTCTGATGCCTGTCTTTCCTTTGTTCCATTGTTGGGCCGGATAAAATGTGCAGAACAGTGTTGAGTAGAAGCAGTGGCAGTGGACACCATTCCATTTCTCCTGATCATGGTCAGAAACAGATTTTCATAGTTAGCAGTTTTTTTGATGTCCACCTATTATCAGCTTGAGTAAATTCACTTCTCTTTCTCATTTGAGAATTTTTATCATGAGTTGATGTTACATTTTGTCAAATGGTTTTATAGCACTGTGGGGAACCACTCGGACTGCTTCAAAGCTCAGGGGATCTAAGGATACCCGGGCCGTGACTGCACTTATCGAGTGTAGGCGCACAGGGGGACACAGTTACATAACCATGACTTAGCGCAGACCAACGTGCATGCACTGGTAAGAGTGTAAACATGAGATAACAACCCATATAAGAATTATACACAAAGATGCAGGTGGCTCTGGCTCTTGCTCTCAGCTCTGCTCTGCTCCACGCTGCCTGACGGCATTGCTGATGTTTTGCACACATTCATTCTTTAGTCTTGGGACCTCACCTGTGAAGATATCCCCTGGGGCCCCGGAGCTGGCTGACAACCGTTTGTTAGGATAAGATGTTTCTTTTTTAATCTGTCACTATTGTAAATTACATTGACTTATTTTCAGATGTTAAACCAAATTGCATTCTTCAGATAAACCTCTCTTGATGGTTTCTATGTATGGATATGACTTGCTAAAATATTAAAATATATCTTCATCAAAGTTAGTGATGAAAAGTAGTCTGTATTCATTTTCTTGTCCCCTAATGGTTTTACTGGTTTGGTAGCTGAGTAATTCTGGCTCTATGGAATGAGTTGCAAGTATTCCCTATGGTGGATTAACTAATGGTCAACTTGGAACACCCAGATGAACTGAATCATCGTGGTTCTGGGTGTAGAAGTCACACCTGAGAATTGTTGCCAACAGCATAAAAGGAGACTGGAGGGGAAGATGGTGTGCTGTTGATTCTCCTAGACAAGCTTGTCACACTGGTTTTCCTGAGAGGAAGTCAGCTGTTCTCCTTGTCAGAGGGGCTCAGGACCTCACTGTTGCTGAAGACGGCTATGGTTCTCTTTAGGGGAGCTCTGGTCCTTACCTTGAGTGTGACCTCCTGGCTCCAGTACAGATCCCTCAGCCTGCTGGCCCAGATCCTTCATCCCACTGACACAGACTTTCTAGTTTCCACCACTGACCTTTCAGCCTTCCCAGTGCAGATCCTTGATACAGACTTGTATAAGACATTGTCCTGTGCTCTAGGTCTCCAGCTGGCCTCATAGAGGATATTGCCCTGGGTACTAGATCTTCAGCTGGACTCATGTAGGACATTGCCATGGGATCTAGATCCTCAGCTGGATTCTTTGGGTCTCTAGTGTGTGGACAGATCTCCTTTACTTCTTTACACTTGACTTTTTGGGTGAATATCATAGAATAATCCCATAAATTATGTGTCCTGTATTAAATATATTCCCTTGCAAACCCTGACTACAACATCCCTCCTCTTTAATTTTCCCCCCTGTACTGAGACCTGAACCCCAGTGTTCTCCACCACTGAGCTACATCCCCAACCCTCTTTATTTTTTATTTTGAGATAGGGTCTTTCTAAGTTGCCCAGACTAGTCTCAAACTTGCCATCTACCTGCCTCATCAGCTTCCCAAGTAGCTAAGATTGCATGTGCCAACACACACGGCTTCTCTTCAGTTTTGAAGAAGTTTCTAGTAGAATTGGTCTTATTTTCTTCCTGAACTGTTTGGTGAAATTCACCAGTGAAGAAATATAGACATGTATTGTCCTTTATGGATACGTTTTAATTACAAATTCAATTTCTTCAATAGGTCTATTGCTTCTTAGATGAGTGTTGGAAGTTTGTGGCTTTAAAAAAAATCTGTCCATTTCATCTAAGTTGTCATGTCTATTGGTACAAAGTTGTTCATGATAATTCTGTTTTATCCTTTTAACATCTGAATGAGCTATTAATATCACTTCTTATTCTAGATATTATTAATTTATTCTCAGTTTTTGTCCTGATCTCTGGCTAGAAGTTTATTAACATTTTAAATCTTCCCTCAAAACCAGCTTTTCACTGATCCCCTCTGATGTTTTTCTCTTTTGTATTTCAATGGTCTGCAGTAGTTTCTTTCTTCTGCACTGTTCCCTATTTTTTATTTTAAAGAGAATAGTAAAGAAAAGAACAATAGCAAATGCCATCATCACAGACAAAGACCAAACAAAGCAAAAACATTAAAAACGACACAGGGTTTCAAAAGAAAATGACAGGAATTAAAATTGGTTGTTATATCACATATTGTTATCTTTAACAAAGTTGCTCAGATTACCAGATGTAAGAACGCAAGATTGATCGAACCATTAAAGAGAATAAAAATAATAATTAAAAAAACATGAGAGACAATGCAGAGTGTCACTAGACAAGATGGTAGGAATTCACCAGTGGTTGTTATGTTGCATATTATTATTATCTTCAAGTCAGTTGCTCAGATTACCAGATATAAGCATGCAAAATTGGTCAAAATAAAAAAAATTAAGCATTAACTGTTCTTTTCAATAAACCAGCTGACATCAGCAGTACAGTTATCCTAGATTTATATATATATATATATATAATTCCTTATATTTCCCTCATCCCAGTTCTTTCCTTTGAGCAATCTCCTTACTTACAATTTGTTACAGTTGTCCATAGTTACATTTGTTACAATTATCTATAGTTACATTTATTCCATAGTTTATATTAGGATTCACTCTGTTTTACCAACCTACTTTTTGACAAAGGCATACCATGAATATGTCCTTGCAGCATCATAAAGAATAGTGTTGAACCCTCTGTAATATTGCACACCTTGAATCTTTGCTATTAGGGAAGCTGAGGCAGGAGGATTGTTTGAGCTCAGGATTAGACACCAGACTGGGTGACACACAGGAGACCTTGCCTTAAGAAAACAAAGAACCCAGGCGACATGGTGCATACCTGCAATCCCTTGTAATCCCTTACACAAATCTGAGACCAGTCAGATTACATAGTGAGATCAAGGGCAGCCTGAGCTGCATATGGAGGCCCTGTCTCAAAAAACAAAGAACACACAGAAACAATAATTTCACTGCCCTCAAACTCCTTTGTGTATCACCTCTTCATCCCTTCCTTTCCCCATGTAAATACGTGGAAACCACTGCTTTTTATATTGTTCAAATAGTTTTGCCTTTTTTGAGATGTCATATGCTTATGAATTATATAGTGTATAGTCTTTTCAGGCTGGCTTGTTTTACTTAGCAATAAACATTTGAGGGTTCTCCATGTCTTTTCATAACTTGAAAGATTATTTTTATCAGTGAAAAATATTTCATTGTATGGACGTACCACAGTTTAATTTTTCACCTTCTGAAGGACATCTTGATTGCTTACGATTTGGAGCATTTATGAGGAAAATAATATAAACATGCATGCGTGGATTTTTCTGTGGATGGACACAGTTGGTTTGTTTGTTTTGAGACAGATTTTCACTTTGTAGTCCAGGCTGGCCTCACACCCACAGTGAGCTTCCTTTCTCAGCCTCCCAAGTGCTAGGTTACAGGCATGGGCCAGCATGCCTGGCTGTATTTATTTGTTTTTGAAACCAAGTTTTGGCTAAGTCTCTAAGTTTCCCAAACTGGTTTTGAATTTGGGATACTCCTACCTTAGCCTCCCAGAATTCTGGGATTACAGGCATGCACCGCACCCGACTAAAGTTAAATTTTTATTGGGAGAATCAGAAGAGGAGTTGGATATGTAAATTTGAAATAAAATTAATATGAACTTTTAATTATAGCCTAAAGTCTTGGAGAATCATTGAAAATTTGTGAGACAAAATCTGCAATGTCAAAGGGTTAACCTGCCTGTGTTGCATAACAATTTATTGAATAAGATGGCTAAAGGTAAAAGAACCAATTTAATTCCATGTAGGTGCCTTGTATGTACATTATCTTATTGCCTCTAAGAGCAGCTTTATAAGATGGGTGAGCCAGGTGTGGCTGCACACACCTGTAATCCCAGCACTCAGGAGGCTGATGCAGGAGAATCACAAGTTCAGGGTCAATCTACACTACATAGTGAGTTCAAGGCCGGCCTGAACTGCAGAATGAGACTCTGTCTCGAAAAACAAAAATGGGTGTTACTGTCCCCACTCTACACTCAAGGAAGCTAAATCTTTCCTATGTTTATATTACCAGCTTTGACAAAGGTGTATGATTTTAAATTAGGTTGCTTAATTTCAAACCTAGTGGGGTTCATAAATTGGAAGAAAAATGGAGACTTGGCTATGCGGGACGGTGCACACCCGTAAACCCAAACTCTGGGAGGCTGTGGCAGCCCAACCAAAAAGAAAAAACAGGAAAAGAAAAATAAAGCAGAGGTTTAGATATTTGCGTCTTTTGGCACTATTTAGCTTGTCTGAGTCTCAGTTTTCTCATCTCTGAAAACGTAAGGAAAATACACATCTCCTACAAATTAAATTCTAGTATATATAGAGCTAAGCCCAGTGCCCAGCACCCAAGATGTGCCTACTAATTTTTAATTCTCTTTCTTCCATCTAAAATTTTGATGTTCATTTGACATTTATTTTGTAGCATATACATGAATCAAATTATTTGCTCACTGATGGTATTTAAAACTTCTTATTTGTAAATTTAGGTTTCCGTGCATTGACAAATGATAAATTTTCACACATTAATCTCTTTCTGGCTAGGAGAAAAGCACATTTTACTAATTACAGGCGCAAAATTCTAAAGAGAAATTATGAACATGGTTTGGAAACTCATGTACATATTTATTTAACACCAGTTCATATCTTTAAGAAGGCTTTTGGAAACTTATTTAGAAAACTGAAAAGTCCTTGAATACCAAGTGGCTTAACAGGAATTTTTTAATGAGTTAAGTGTAAATGAATCAAAACCACATGAATTCTATTTTCTGTAAATAACACATGGTTTTGAAAACTGAAAATGTACTTGGAAAAAAGTCCCTGTATACTATTGAGTTAAAACTCTTTTAAAAATGGCACTTCCACCAAGAGGCTCATGCTTTAAATCGTAGCACTCAAGAGGCTGAAACAGGAGGTTTATCACAAGTTCAAGGCCAGCCTGGGCTACATAGTAAGTTCAAGGTCAGCCTGAACTTCCTGAAGAGACCCTGTCTCCACAACAGAAATTTGAAATGGTACTTCTAAAAGTGAGGCAAACGCCATTTAGGTCCTAGAGTACTATCTGTTGACGTTTCTCAGAATGATCACAGTAGATGCATTGATTTTGTTGAGATAAAATTACAGACATTGCTCATCTAATGACTGAGTTTTTTTCCTGGGACTAGGTTGTTAAAGGAATAATTGTGCATGGTACGTACATCATAATATTCAGAACAAAGAAATGATCAAAGGGAATTCCAACCTGATGAATTTGCTTTTATTTGCATAATTCTTCCATGCAGTACTGAAGTGCATATGAGAACAGAAAACTATAGTACTATACTATACAATTCAATCATAAAACTACAGTACTGTACTATAGAAAACAGCATAAGGCCACTGTTGCTCATGTTCCTACATCCTTAAGCTGAATGTGGACTGTAAGTGGCACCTATGTGGCAAGTCCAACCTTCCTTAAATGGTTAGGTCTTTAAATGAGGAATATCTACACTTTAGGATGCTGTTCAAGTCTACATTCAAAGAAACTTGACATTTCCATTTCACAATGTGTAGAGTTAATCATTTTCTTTTTGGACAAAAGAGAAAGTAATTATTTTCATCAATGTGAATTGTTCACACGTGATTTATATCTAGGACGTCAAGTATGAGGACAGGCACATAGGATGTTGGAGGGTGTTGGCTAAGTGTGGCACTGCTACTTCCCAAGAAGAACCATTGACAGTATTTTGCAGAAAGGCAGGTGAGCTAATCAGCTAAATTTCATCAACAAGAAGTTAAAACTTTTCCTTGCATTGCCAAGTAATATATCTCCAAATATTTTAGTTATATTGTATATGTGATTTTCTGTGTGTGTGCGCGTGTGTGTGTGTGTGCGTGTGTGTGCGTGTGTGTGTGTTTAGAAGGTGATGGCTACCAGATTTGAAATACAGGTGAAACAATCATAATTTTAATATTATTGCTCACCTAGTTGAAGCCATCCAATTCCTTCTTTTGACATTCAGAAGAGTTCCCACTCACTTGAAGTAATAGATACAGTGATGTCTTTTGTAATCTGCAGTCTTTCTATCTTCTAAGACGGTAAAACTGACTATATTTTGTTAATTTTAGAATGGAAAACATGCACAAAAATTGTCTTGGAATAAACATATGTTTGTACAGTGAAATGGTCCCTGAGATATGACTAGATGGGCACTGAGTAAAAGGACCAGAAGCACTGGCAGAAGAATAGACATAGAGATTGATGCAGTAAAATTTAGAGTCCCAAAATAAACCCTCACATTCCCAGCCAGTTGGTTCTCAGCAAGTGTGCCAAGACAGTTTAAGGGGGAAGGACTCGTGTTTCCAAAAAATGGTAGTCACACAGTTGTATTTCTACATGTAAAAGAATGAAGTTGGACCCCTACCTTTTACCATATACAAAATTTAATTCAGATCAAAGACATAAAATGATTGTCTCGGTTACTTTTCTCTCGTTGCTGAGACAAAATATCCAACACCCAAAATGAAGGAAGATTTATTTAGCTTACAGTTTGTGGAGGTTTCAGTCCATACTTGGCTGGCTCAGAGACAGAGTGGCACATGGCAGAGGGCAAATGTTCATGGCAGCAGAGCACAGCAAAAACAACAAGCAAAAGGGAGGAATGGCAGCAAGCAGTCTCTTTTTCTCCCTTACATTGTAAACAGCCTCCCTCACCCAGGGGGCAGGTAGCTCTCACACAAGGTCCATGCCCTCCTCTTCCACAGGCTCAGGATGTGTATAAAGTAAGCACCCTGGCTTCCTGCTGAATCACTCAGCCAAACCTCTAGACTCCACAAGTTGACACAATGTATCAATCATAACAATGATTAAAGACCAATTCAAATGAATCAAAGATAAATCATTAACACCTTGGGAGAGAACATAAACTTTCATGATCTTAGGTTTATCAATGGCTTCTTCACTACAACATTCAAAGCACAGACAAAATAAAGTGGAAAACTCTGCTTCAGTGGGTATTTCTCAAGTAAGTAAAAAGGTAGCCTGTACAGTCAGGGTGAAATTTGCAAGTCATATTTATAATAAAGGATTTCAATCTAAAAACATATAGCCACGCATGGTGGTGAATGGCAATAATTTCAACACTCTAGGAAGCTTGAGGCTTGCGGGTCATGAGTGCACGTTCAGCCTAGGCAATTGAGCGACTCAATGAGTCCCTGTCTCAAACCAGGGAGGTAGCCATGTAGCACAGTAGGAAAGCCCTGTGTTCTATCCTCAATACTTTAAATAAAATAAAATTTATAAAGCATTATTAGAATGCAAAAATAAGCAAATAACTTAGGAATGGATAAAGGATGTGCAGGGGCCATGCTAATCTTCTCTGTATCGTTCCAATTTTAGTATATGTGCTGCCGAAGCGAGCTCTGGATAAAGGATGTGAATAAATATTTCTGCAAAGAAGATACACAGATGACCACTAAATACAAATACTTCACTACTATTAGGATGCAGGTATAATATAAGAAATAAGAAATGTTGGCGAGAATGTGGATGTATTGGGATCATCATGCACTGCTTTGGGAATTCACTATGGTTCAGCTCTTTGGAAAACACTTTGGTCATTCCTCAAAGTTTAAATATACAAGGGCTGGGAATATAGCTCAGTGGCATAAGTGCCTGCCTGGCAAGCCTGCAGTCATGGGTTCAATTCCTGGTACCACACACACACAGAAAACACAATTAACACATGAACCATCAGTTCTACTGCTGAGTATATACTGAAGAGAAATGAAAACCTATGCATCAGCATTATTTATGACAATAAAATGTGGAAAGACTCAAATGACCATCAACTGATTGACAAATAAATAAAACGTGGTCTAGTCACACAATAGAACATCATTTGGCAATAAAAAGTACTGATACAAGGGACAACACAGATAATCTTGTTTAGCAAAATTCTGTATCATTTCTAATGTTTGTATTATTTTTTATTCTCTGTAAAATTAAAAAAAAGAAAAGGAAAATATTATTCCAGTCACAGAAGACTACCTGTTTTATGATCCCATTTATAAGAAATGTTTATAATAGGCAAGTCCACAGGGGCAGAAAGTGGATTGTTAGTACCCAAGGGCTGGGGAGTAGAGAGAAATGGGAGTGGGTCACTGCTAACAGATACAGGATTTCTTTTGGAGATGTTGAAAATATTCCAAAGTTAATTGCATTGGTGAATCCATAACTGAATATATTAGAAACCACGTTAAGTGGATAGGTTAAGCGATATGTGAATTGTGTCTCAATGAGGATATTATCCTCCAAAAGGACCAGAAATGAACAGGAATTGTAATATTTACTTATTTTTGCAGTACTGGGGATTGAATCCAGCAAGCATCGAATCACAGACCCAGCCTTTTTTATGTTTTAATTTTAAGATGAGCTCTCACTACGTTGCCTACACTAGACTAGAACTCACCCTCCTGCCTTAGCCCCCTGTTATGGCTTGTGCCTAGAAGCACTTTGAGAACCACTGTGTTAAAGGAACAAGGAAGAAACTAATGGGACTGGAGAAGTTTGAATATTTGAGGGAAAGCGAGGCAGTGGTGTGCTGAAGCCAGCCTCTCCTACTTTAGGAGATGCAAAATTGGGCATTTCCCCCAACTTACGTTCAGTGTGGTATTACATTGGTAGGCTGATATCCACCGTGATGGCAGCATTTATACCTCAGATACGGACAAACATGCCCAATCAGGGTCCCACTACTTGTGGTGGGGAGGACGTTGGAGAGGCAGGTAGCTATGAAAACTTCAAGAGGCTTATATTCTATGACAAGGAAGTTGAATTTAGGGATAATGTGAAGATTTTGAAGAGTTGTGAGCAAAGGAGAGACATGATCTGGCTTGTGTTGTGAAAGGAACATCTTGGATGCTAACTGTATGTATAATGCTATAGTGTAGATCTTTTCTTCTTTGTATGTTTGAAATAGGATCTTGCTACATATTCCAGGCTAGCCTATAGTCACTATGTCCCCAGGCTGTTCTTGAACTTGCAGTGACCTTCCTGCCTCATCCTCATACCTGGCTTATAGTTTAGATCTTCAATGTTTCCCAGAAGCCCATGTGTACCCTAGACAATGCTACCAGTGTGAACTCTTTAGAAGGTAGGAGGGCTAATGGAAAATCTCAGGTCATTAAGAGGTCTGCCCTCTAAGGTATCGTGGGATGCTGGCTTCTTGTCCTGTCCCTTTCCAGATGCCGTGAGATAAGCAGCTTGGTCAACCATGCGCTCTGGCCCAAAAGCAACAAGGCCAACTGCATGTGGGCTGAAAATTTCCAAACTATGACCTAGAATAAATCTTTCTTCTTCAAATTGTCTCAGGTACTTTGTTATGGTAACCAAAAGCTAACACATTCAGATTTTAGGGGATATTGTTGTATCTCCAAATTTAATCCCTGCTTCTTGGGTACAATTAGCTCCTCTGCTAAGAGCTACATTTCTCAGCTTGCCTTGCAGCTGGATGTGGGTATACACCTAAGTATATGCCAATGGAATGTGAGTAAAGTGATAGGTGAAATTTCTGAGTCACTGGAAAAGAAGAAATCTTTCCTTGGCATCCACTGCCTTCCCTTCCTGCAAGCCACAGTCCAGACATAACAATGACCAAGTGTTGACCATGCATATGGCAATAGTCCCTAAGGAGATGAGAAACCATGACTCAGAAGCAACCCTAATCTCCGCTTCACTGCAAAAGTAGAGCTCCCCACCAGCCCAAGAGAGAAGGAAAAGCCTTTCTTTAACCATAGGCCACCCTATTGTTGCGTCTCTGCCCCTAATCTTACCATAACAGCAGGAGAGGCCAGGGTGGAGGCAGGGGATGGTTTCTGATATTATGACAATAGCCCAATCCAGAGGTGATGGTATCGTGAACTAGGATATGTGGCAGTTGGATCTATCTGCTCGCAGACCAATTCTCCACCCTTGTTCTGTGTAGTTGGCTGGCTTATGTTTTGCATTTTCCAGATGCTCGTCATCTTGCTTCTGAGTGGGTTCAGGCACTATTTGGAGAGATTGGGAAGCAAGAATAAGAAAAAGGCAGGTCATTTCTTCCTTCACGCCTTCCTTCTTCCTTTTCCTTCTCTGGTCTCGTGAGTGTGTGCGAGGCAGCACTCTGGTAGACACAGGCCTTTCTCCTGGGGCACCAAGGTTCCAGCTTCTGCTGCAGCCCGTGACCCTTCTCTCTGTCCTTTTGTCTCCTCAGTTAAGTATGACAACAGCTTCCTACTGTGGCTGATCTCTGGGTTATCGTACCAACTGCATTTGGTTTTTCACTTTTGCATCCCTGTGTAGCCAATTCTTTCTCTGAATTTCCCCTATTTGAAGAAGTTTCTGCATTCCTAACTGATTGTGGACTGACACAGTGGAGGTGGTAGGTTGTACTGGAATTGGGGCAGATTTTGAGTAGATATGATAGGATTAAAGAAGGAGGGCAAGGGGAGAACTTGACATTCAAAATAGCACATTTTCTTGCAAGTTCCCACCTGAACTGCTTCTTGCTCTTCCCAGTGTCAGCAGATTGTACAGCTTTTACCCAGTAACTTGAAACAAAAAGCTAGGGTCCGTCCTGTGGTGGATTCATCTAGCCCATTGTAAGGGTTTATCCCAGCTTTTGTGACATGCTGGAACTTGAATTATAACAATCCATGTATACCTCATAATATCTGATCAAAAATATTATTTTGGAAACAGGGTCACATTCACACATTACTACTATTTTCAAAAATTTCAGTGAACCTCGTGAAGATTACAACCAGGGAGAAACTGGATTTTATATTCACACTAGCCAGCCTGGCCCCTGGACCGTTGTCAAGACAAGCTCAGGGAGGCAGGGGCCTGCAATAATCCAACAACCCAGGTTTTGCTCCACCTGTTGGAAAACCAGAGCACTTGTAGATAGGCTGAACCGTGACAGCACAGGCACGTTTGTAAGATCCCAAGAAAGTGCAAGATGGTTTCTGAGGCTGAAGCTCAGAAAGTCTACTTTCCTCTTATTTGGGACTGTGAGGACAAAGACAATCTTCGGGAAGTAGAAAGCCTTCCAAATAGGACAACACTGTTAACCTCTCTGAGCTGTTCTTCACTGCTCTATCAGAAACACAAAAAACATTAACTCCTTTGCAAGACAATTGTATTAAATCCTTGATTGGTCTTTGAGCACGGTGCACAGCATGCACATGTATTCATTTTCTTCTCTTTCTTTCCTCTTCTGTCCTGCAGGCAACATTTACAGTAGATTAACTGTAACTATCTGTGACTTACTACCCTCTCAGTTAATAATCATCTCCCCTGCATGTGGTCCTCATGACAAACATAGGCTATGGTTTAAACCATAATTCAAAGGAAATATTTTCACTGCAGCAAACCATTGCCAACTTAAGTTTGCAGAGAGAACACTTGTGGGTAATGGAGTTGAATGTAAAATTTTAAGCAAAGCATTGTTATTTGTGTCCATGCAAGACCAGCAGTTGTAAATGTAAGGATCTTTGATATCTTGACTTACATTATTATATAAAATAGGACAGTGATCTACTGTGTACTATAGATAACTCATACTTGTTTCATAATAAAAGGTTTTCTTAATAAACTTTATAGATACTACTTTATAGCCCTCCTTATATAAACTCTTTAGTTGTCTAATTTCTGAAGTCATTTTAGATCAAAGTAAAATGAAAAATAACCCAGAATGATAAAGACAGGATTTTTTTTATTCTTTTTTTTTTGAGATGGGGTCTCACTATATAGTCCAGGCTGCCTCAGCCTCCCAAGTCCTAGGATTATGGGAGTGTGCCACCATGCTTGGCTATTTTATTGTATTTTGACTTTTAAAGAATTTATAGTAATAGCATACTTTGAGTTTTCTTTTGTAGAGAAATTAAGGTCTGAAATGTTAAATGTATGCTTGTATGACTACTGCATTTTGTCTACTCAAGAGTTGTCCTGCTCTTTCTGCTTAGAGACAAATTAGGAGGAAAAAAATGAAATCTAGTTATCTTCCCACATATGTGAGTGTAACGATTAATTTCGTATGTCAGGTTGGCTAGGCCACACTATCCAAACATTTAGTCAGACAGTAGCCTACATGGCTCTTGAAAGGTATTTTTTAAATGAAATTAATATTTAAACCAATAGATTTACATAAAGCACCTCAGCCTTCACAATGTGTATGGGCCTCATGCGGGGAGTTGAAGACCTTTAGAGAAAGGTTCCAGAGGAAGGGGGATTCGCCTTCCAGACTCAAGCTACAGCATCCCTTCCCCGGGTCTCCACTCTGATCACCTGCCCTGCAGCTTTCAGACTTGCCAGGCCTAAGTATCACATGAGTCAACTCCCTAAAATAAATCCATGCACATCCTGCTATTGTTTCGGTTTCTCTGGAGAACACTAATAATCCAGTGGGGAAGAGCTAAAGCAAGCCAAGCATCAAAGTAGCAAAACCACTTGGTCAGATGAAACATTTTAGATCTGTTAAATCCTATGGTGCCCTTAAGTTTTCATTGATATTCCCTATCAACTGCCATCAGACTTCTTAACCTATGTAGATTTATCTCAGGACTTTGATGTAAAAATCATATTCTCAGCCAAGCATGCTGATGCCTGCCTGTAATCCCAGCATGTAGGAGGCTGAGGCAGCAGGATTGCTCTGAGTCTGAGGCCAGCCTGGACTATATACTAAGATTCTGTCTCAAAAAAAACTACCTCACTCATTCTCTTTTTTATTTTAATGGTTTAATTTAGATGTAACTCACATTCCATGTTATCTAAAGTATATAACTTGATGATTCTCTAGTGTATTCACAGAACTGTGCACGATTTAGAACACTTTTATCATCCCAGAAAGAAATCTTATGTCTTAGTAGTCGCTCTGACCCTGGTCCCCTATGGCCAGCCCTAGGTAAACAGTAATGTATTTTATATCTCTATGGATTTGCTTAGCCAAATATCTTACATAAGTAGAAACATATAATGTCTAGTCTTTTTTGACTAGCTTTGTTTAATTAGTATGTTTTTAAGGTCCACCTATGTGTAGTATATATTGGATTTTCATTTATTTTATTGACAAATAACATCCCACTATAGGGCTATACCACATTTTATTTATTCATTGGTTGACGAACATTTGGATTGTTGCCACTTTGGGCCATTATTATTTTCCTTAATCTTAGTATAAAAATGTGAAGTGTAAAAGGTAAGATAAAGAAAAAAATATTGAATTCTGAAAAAATTCTTAATTCAATGAATGATCAGTGAGTAAATGAGTATTCAGAGAACAATGTTCACTATGGGTACAACTCCTATTAACTAATCATTTCTAAAGCTATAACTAACAATATATTCAAAATAGGCTCTTATTGTAAGTATTTATACCTAACCTAAAGGGCATAACAACAGGTTACAACAACCCATCCCATACTTTTCTACTGTAAATTTGCATTTAAATTTTATAGTAGCCAGTTATGGTCTCAATAACTATGCCTGAGGGATACAGGAAACAATCTTTGTGTTCACCCACTTGGTATGATGTATGTGCCCATGTACAAATGTGACAAACTGAGATTTGCCCTTACATTATGTTCTAACAGATTTTTGTATGTTTAGCTGGGCATCGCAGGGGGTTAAAATACACCCACAATATTCTTCTGTTGTGTAAACATGTATTTTACCATGATGGAAAGTGGGTGTGACTCAGTAGCTGTGCCTATAAAGGAAGAAAGCCCACCTGTGCATCCACACACTTGGTAGCCAAATAGCAAGGTATGTAGAGGAGCTCCAGTGCAGCAACAGGTGAGTTTTACCCATGAAATGCTCATTGCTAAATTTCTTTTAATTTAGGATTTCCTTTTTTAAAATGTTTTGTTTTGATTTTTCTGGTAAAAGTAGCTTGGTTCAGTACAATGGCACATGAAAAACCAGATTTGCAAGTTTTGGAGGAAGTCAAAAGTGAATCATCAGATTACCCAGGCGTGGATGGTGAAGATGATAATGACTTTGATGTCGGTATGTGAGCCAAAGTCTCTGTGTCAGTGCAGTGGAGTAAGAGCTGACCAATACAGACACAAATAATGTAGGTAGCCTTGATTCCAATGACCAAGAAAGCAGCAAGGTGAGTACATATTTGACTAGTCATAATGGTAAAAAATTGGTCACACAACCAAATAGAATGATCCAATGTTAAAACTAGGTCCAAAAATATAGTGAGGATCTTGGCAGGGTTGAAGCCTATTGAATGGAATGCCAGCACTACCATTCAATGTTGGAAATTGTTTGTAATAGATGAAATGCTATGCTACAAGATGTGAAACACAGAAATGGTGAAATACAACTTCTGTATGTACTGAAAGCCATACCAAAAGATGTATTTATCATGACATCTCACTAGCTGAACTGAGAGTATTTGTAAATCTGCTGTACTTTGCAGGGCTTTCTCATGGTCATTGCAGGAATGTAAAATATTGATGGAAAAGTGATAGGTGTGGGGTTGAGGTTTGTAGAATAACAATGATACTGAGGTGATTTGGTTTCCTTCAAAATTGCCTGAGATTTAATGACAAAACCACCCACCAAGAAAGAAGAACAGATAATCTAGCTTCTGAAAGATTTGTGAGTAATTGCCAAGCAATTTACAATCCATCTGAATATATGATTATTGATGAACATCTTGTAGCATTTCACGGTGGCTATAGCAAAAAGCAGTGTATTCCCCAAGAACCTTCAAAATATGGCATAAAAATTTATGCCTTTGTAGGTGTGAAGGCTTATTATGGTTTCAATTTAGAAATTTATCCCAGATCTCAGCCATCAGGCCCTTGTTCATATAGTAATAAACCAAACGATGTTATGAACAGACTTGTTGCTTCCATTTCCCAAATTAATCAGAATATGACATTCAATATGTGGTTTTCCAATTTCTGATTGATATTACATTTGCTACCTGAGCACAAGATGAGCAATGTAGGAAACATATGCAGGAACAAGGCAGAAATTTTAAATAAAATGATGTAATTTCAAAAGAGAATTGTATAGTACAACCTTTGGGTTTCAGAAAGATACAACACTGGTCTCATATATGGCAAAGAAAACAAACTGGCACTGCTGATGTCAGCATAGCACCATGATGGGAATATTGATTGGGAAACCTAGACAAAATAGAAGCCTGAGATGATAACTTTCTATAACACAACCAAAGATGGAGGCGATGCTGTTGATGAGTTAAGCAGCAACTTTTATGTCACTTGAAACACAAAGTGTTGGTCAATAGTTGTGTTTCACTCAATCCTAAACATGTGTGGCATAAATAGTGTGCTGGTTTACAAAAAAAAAAATAACAAGTGCAAAACTACCATGCAGAAATTTTCTTAGAGGATTAGGGCTGCAACTTGTAAGAGATCATTTATAGAAGAGGAAAAATAAAATGTTTCTGCCCAGAGAACTATGCAAAAGAATTGTGGTGCACACTGGTAAGCTAACAGGTGAACAGGGTGGGGCAACATCACAAAGACCTGTTACAACAACAAGAAAACCAAAAAGATGCCAACTGTTCCCTAAAGAAAGGACAAGAATATAAAACATACGTGCTAATAGTGTAAGCGATGCTTGTGTAAGGAACATGCAATTTTCATGTGTGAAGACTGCCTTGGGTGTGACGGTTGAAACAAAGATTATTTCTGTGGCAGACTTTTGCTTGTATACACAGTGTGGTACACATAGGAATTTATTTCTGATGTTATCTTTTAAGTTTTGTAAGCAAGTACATGATATGAAAATGATGCTTATTGCAAATGCGCAATACATATAATTTAATATTTTGTTTTATTGATATTTTATGTTCCTGTGAACTACATGTTGTATAATATAATAAGAATCTCCTGGCAAAACAGCATGACCAGTGAGATATTAAGTATGTCCCACAAAAAAGCCAGGAAAGCAAAAGACATGTGCTGTCAGTGTAAGTGATACATGTGCATGCAACTTAGCCCAAGAGGCATGATGTAAATTTTGTCATAAAGGCACAGAAACATGGGTGTGTAATATGTATGTTTATTAGAATATTATATTGATGAATCATTAAATTTTAATTTATGGGTTTTACTATATTGAACAATGAGTACTTAAAATTACCTTAAAGTCTCCATAACTTACAAGTTTGTAGAAACAACAGAACATTCTTCTTTGCTTTGCAAATTATAGTAAATTTATACATAATACATAGATGATTACATTATGTCCTTTTGAAGCTGTCCATCAAAATAGCATTTCTGCAGGACTAGCTTCCAATTCACAAAACTTATTTTTTACATCAGAATCCCTGTTGAGTTTCAACCACATTTAATGTCCAAATTCCTCTGTCAATTTATTTTTAAAAATTCATTTCTGCTGGGCATGGTGGCACACACCTGTAATCTCAGCACCCAGGAGGCTGAGGCAGGAGGATTGTTACGAGTTTGAGACCAGCCTAGGCTACAAAGTGAGCTCCAGGTTAGCCTGAACTACATAGCAAGACCATCTCTAAAAGAAAAACAAATAAAAATAAAAATAAAAATTCATTTCCAAAAATGAAATGACTGGATAATTCTGACTTTGAGCAATACAGCACCCTGAGACAAGAAAGTTTAAATCTAACCCTAATTTCACTCCATGTAAAATAGTTACTGTGGTCATTGCAAAGTCCCAATGTGGAGCTTCTTCTAATTTTATTTAAACTACCTAGTATGGCAATATTACTTTATGGGATAAAAACAGAATAGTAGCGAAACTGGTAAAGAGCAGAAGTATGCTCCAAAAAGAATAGTAAACTCTCCTAGCCTGAGTATGGGATGAAAAGCTTAAAATTCCATAAAATTATGAAAGAAAGCAGGAATTTATGCTTACTTTTGAAGTTTTGCCTTCTCACCTGAAGTGTTCGCCTGTTAAGTTTTAGGTTTGGTTTGTCTGCAGTATGTTACATAATCTTAATTATGAGTAAACTAATGAGTGTAGGGACTTGACTTGCATTCCCTTCTCACGAGTCTAGTAGAGCAGACGATTAGGTGAGCAGCACTGGTCTTGGGTGTTTGTTCATTCCCATTTCCTGTTTCCTTTCAGTGTTTCTCCCTATGCAGAACGTTTAAAGTCATGCACACACAGAGGTTAAGACCTGTTTTTTCCTAAATGTAGGTATTTTAAAAGAGGCCACAGGAAGGGATGAATTTGTACGAATGAAATCTCACGTATTGTACGCAGCTCGGAGGTACGCTTCAGGGCCTGTCTGAATGCACACTACCTTTTCCTTAGTGAGCAAGCCCTGCTATGCTGGCTCGGACAGACGAACCGGAACTGCACCCTCCATGACGGGCGTCTCGCCGGAGGACGGAGGCGTTGGATAACGTTCCGGCGGCACCAGGGACGGCTGTTTTCTTTCAAACCTGCAGCTTGTGGGGAAGGTAGGGTGATAGGAAAGGCAGATGGTTCCGAATGGAAGGGTAGGAAGATGGTGGGTGAAATGTACACGCCTAGAAGTAAACCAGTTCTGGTCTTCTGAGAGAGGCGCTACCTCCTGCCTCCTCACAGAGCTCCTGACTGCAACTATCAGCAGGGTCGTTGTGATTAAAACAGCCATAAAATTACCTTGAAGTCTCCATAACTTGCAGGTTTATAGAAACAACAGAACATTTATTTGAAAATGCCGTAACCTAAAATGTGGAAGAATTAGATACAGGTTTCCAGTTTGAAAAAAAGTGGAGTGAAATTGGCATTTCCTTCTTGTCTAGGAAAGCACCCCCAAAGAAGCATGAGAAACAGCCAGCTAAGGTGCTGTCTTGGCCAGACATGACACCTGACACCTGAAGCTTAAAGGAGGAAAGCTTTATTTTGCCTCGTGGTGAAGGTCACTGGTCTGCGGACTCCTAGGCGGAAACAGCACGGTGGAAAGACCTGGTGGGGCAGGGCTGCTCACATCGTGGAGACCCGGAAGCAGAAGTGAAGGAAGCCTCCGGGAAGAGGGAAACATCCTTCCGGGTCGCGCCCCACATGACCGTCCTCTAGCCAACGCTGCCTCCTAACAGCACATTTAGTTCTGAAGTCATCCAAGGACGAATCGGCTGATCAGTGCAGTATCCCGACTCCATCACCTTCCAGAGACCCCGCCTCTGAACACGAGAACTGGGGGGCATTTTGGATCTGATCTAAGGTGCAGATTAGTGAAAAGGCCCCCAAAACAGCGAAGAACAAACAGGATGTGGGAGGAAGAGTAGGGGATACCCGTGGATTCGGATTTCTGCAGCAGCTAGTGCTTCCCCAAACAAAGAGCACACCCGAGATGGAGAACTGCTGCGCCCTGCGTCCTGACAGGGAGGCAGTGACATCAGCAGCACACCAGCCTGGTTCTGACAAGCTGGGTGGCACAACTGACTCACATGACAAACCTCATGTTAGGAGGCAGCCTGTTGCTGAGGCGAGGACTGAGAAAGAGTTAGCCTGTTGTGTATCTTATAGCTGCCTGTTTCTTTTGAATGGGGAGAGTTAACGGTTAAAGTACTCTCAGATTTACCTGAGTGGGGTTCTAAGGAAGCTGATGTGAGGCTTTGACACAGCTCTAACATCTACCAACTTTGAGAGATGTGTATTCTTTTAAAATGTGATGTTTATACACAGTGGAGCACTGCCCTGCCATAAAGAAGGATAAACTTAAGTCATTTGCAGGGATACTGAGGCACCTTAAGATCATAACAGCAAATGAAATGAGTCAGACACATGCTTAAATATCTTATGTAATATTTAATATATTTGGTTTCTCTTACATGCGAACCTAAAGCACAAATAAAGACTGAAATAAAAGATAAATCATAGAAACAGGGAGATAGATCTTTTGCAAAAGGGAACACGAGGGCTGGGCGTGGTGGCTCACACCTGTAATCCCAGCACTTGGGAGGCGAGGGAGAAAGGTTGCTATGCATTCAAGGCCAGCAGAGCCACATAGTGAGTTTGAGAGCAGCCTGAACTACATAGTGAGACCTTGTCTCAAAAAAAAAAAAGGAAAAGAAGGAAGGTGACTGTCTTGATTACTTTTTTCTCATTGCCGAGACAAAATACCCAACACCCAAAATGAAGGAAGGAAAGGTTTATTTTGCTTACAGTTTGTGGAGGTTTCAGTCCATATTTGGCTGGCTCAGAGGCAGAGTGGCACATGGCAGAGGGCAAACTTTCATGGCAGCAGAGCACAGCAAAAACAACCAGCAAAAAGGGAAGAATGGCAGGGAAGCAGCCTCTCTCCCTCCCTTACATTGTAAACAGGCTCCCCACACCCTGGGAGTGTGTAGCTTTCACACAGTCTCCATGCCCTCCTCTTCCACAGGCTCAGGATGTGTACAAAGAAAGCACCCTGACTTCCTGCTGAGTCACTCAGCCAAACCTCAAGACTCCCCAAGTTGACACAAGGTATCAACCATAACAGTGACCAAGAAGAGATGGAGGGAAAGGGAAGAGAGGGGAGAAAAAGAATTACTCTGTCATGTGCATGTACCTGCTCCCCATAATGAATACAGTCATTATGCACTGCAAACATACAGATAAGTTAAAATTCATAAAAAGTAGAGTATATACTTTTAAAAATTATAAACACAGTTATAGCCTTGAAGATAAATGCACAAAAATGTGAACTACTTACATAACTGGAAATATAAATGTCTCTATAATATACATATGTAAAGACAATCCCATTTATAGTGAGAAATTCAGGGTAAAATTTAACTGAAATTTCATGGTTAACCCATCTAATTAGAAAAGAACAAAGTTTGCCAACACTACATTAGCAAGCATGTACAGAAGACGTATTTTCACCTATTGCTGACAGGAACAAAACATGAAATACTCCTTCTGCAGGGTTACAACATTTACCAAACTTACATACTCTTTAAATCCTAATGTATTTGTAGTTTTGATAAATTCTACCTCTAGGACTTGGTCCTACATATTACTTACAATTGTGAAATATGACATATACAGTACAATGCAAATCTCTGAGGCATTAGTTGTAAAAGCAAGAAATAATGTCTATCAATGTGGAACTGGTCCGTGGATTATTATGTAGGTATTTGATGGAATACTATGCTACTGAGGAAAGAAGTTACATCTTACTGATACATCGTGAGTTCCAAGTATGGGATAGTTTTGGGGGAAACTTCAAAGTCTATAAAATTTTGAAAAAAATTTATTACTATATACTTTTGCACTATCAGAATTTTGAGACCTGTGAATGTGTTACCTATTCATAAATCAATGCTAAGCATTATATGATGCTGCTTGCTACGGCTGTGTCTAGATGTTCCCCCAAAGCCTCATGCACTCATAGGCAGGGCCTGGGGAGATGACTGGATCATGCGTATGTGATATGGGGTTAGTCTACCCTGCTGTGCATTGGTGAAGGGGTTTACTGAAGAAGGGAGATCCGCCTTGGGTGTGGGTGGCACCAGTGAATAAGCTTGCAGCCTGAATGAATATAAAGAGAAAGAAGGCACTTTTCAGCTGTAATTCTGGACCCTTAAGTTTATGCCTTGCTCATGACTAAAATGGACAGTTGAGATACTAGAGATTGGCAGGTATTCCTACAGGGTATTTTTAGGATATTCCGGAAAAGTGAAAGGATATCCTGAGTCCGTGCCGCTAAGATATATATATATATATATATCTTTAAAATCATATGTATATGTCTTGGTTACTTTTCTCTCATTCCTGAGACAAAATACCCAAAGCTCAAAATGAAGGAAGGAAAGGTTTATTTAGCTTACAGTTTGTGGAGGTTTCAGTCCATATTTGGCTGATTCTGAGGCAGAGTGGCACATGGCAGAGGGCAAACATTCATGGCAGCACAGCAAAAACAACCAGCAAAAGGAAGGAATGGTGGCAAGCAGCCTCTCTCCTTCCCTTACATTGTAAACAGCCTACACCCACCCAGGAGGCATGTAGCTCTCACACAGTCTCCATGCCCTCCTCTTCCACAGGCTCAGGATGTATACAAAGTAAGCACCCTGGCTTCCTGCTGAGTCACTCAGCCAAACCTCTGGACTTCCCAAGTTGACACAATGTATCAACCATAACAATCCACCCCTTGTCAACTTGGCAATCAGACACATTTCTTTAAACCAGTTTCCAGATACAAAGACATTATATTACATTAGAACAATAACAGTATATCTTAAAAATCATATATATATATAATTTTAATATATTAATATATAATATAATGTAGGGGCCAACCTATGAGCTTGTACCTGACCAAGGTACAACAAAGATGAAATACAAAGAGACACAGAATAGGTTAAAATGTGTAGTGGGGGCTCTTTTCTCCCTTTGACAAGACCCCAGATGACTGGTGTACCCTGGCTTTATTCACTCAGTTACAGGCACAAGCAATAAGAGTAAAACAGGATTTATCTGTCTCCCACCATCTATGATACACACCCAAGTAAACAACAGGGTCTCAGTGGTTTTAATTTTCCCCAAAGGGTGTCAGCACATGCTCTCACTGCCTTCCTCTCTGGTGCTCACAGAAGAGGCCAGTTAAGCTTTACTCTTCCTGTCTGGTCTCCCACAGTATATATTAAATTATATAAGTATTTTATGTATAAATGTATCTAAGTATATTACATATATATATATATATTTTTTTTTTTTTCTCGACATAGAGTTGCAGCCTCTTAATGAGATTTACTTACACTCTTCTGATGCCCTACTAAGCTTTAAGCAATGGCAAACTCCCACTTGACCTGTCTAAGCTTAAGGCAATCTGGTATTAAAACACAAGAAAATGTCTCTGCCTAAGTAGATTAGGGAGTTGTAAATCAAGCAAGCCAGATTTCTAAACAAGGGAAATTTAAGCATGGAATTTGCATACATTATTCCTCCTTGCTCCATGCAAACATCCAGATATTGCTTGGCAAACTTTAGCCTACCATATTTAGAACGGTGGTTATAACATTAGTACAGTAGCCATCTTTCCATGACTGCTGCCAGAGGAATTTCAGACTCCATGTGGGGATTTTCACAGTAATTCCCTCCTAACACCCTCCAATACCCTTTCTTTAAAATGTCACCTGGAGCTTTGTAAGCAGACTGGTTTCTTTGCCTCTATTTGGCAAGTTTTGTTTCATGCAATTTGTGCTCGCTTTTCTATTTGGCATTTTCCCCTCTCATATTAGCTTCTGACTAAAAGACTAATTTACTGGTCAAATTTAGTGATAAATTTAAATTTTTAAATTTATGAAAGCTCAAACACTGTAAAGAAGGAGTGGAACCTGTGTTGTCTTCTGTGTAACAGAATTAAAATTTCTTCTGTTCAGTTGGCATTAGCCATCTTGGGCTTTGCGACTGTTCTAAGCCTCCTTCAGTGTTTTAATGCGGCCCATGACTTCAGTGACATTTTGCTTACCTTGGTTGAGTGCCTTTCTTCTATGTCTGTGTCTGCACTTTTACATAAGCATCGCGGGCTAACTGATTGCAGCTCTGGAGCGCCTGTGTCTGCACTTTTATAACAAATGTGATTTATTATTGTCCTTAAAGTTGTACTTTGTGAGGGTGAGGCAGAGTGTGTGCTGTTCTCTTTTCCCTAGATGGGGATGTTAACTGGGAGAACCTCATTGCCTTTTTGATCACTCTAAGGCAGAAAAACCTGTGTCATTTTAACCAAAAATATGGTTTCAGTTCAGAAACTAGAAAACTCATATTCATAAGTAATCACAATTCTGTACTTTTTTTAATGCCAGTATCTACTTTTTACAAGACCTGGGATATACATGGTATATTAGTTTCTTGCTACAGCTATTAATAAATTGCCATAACTTTGTGGCTTAAAACAACACAATTTTATTATCATACAATTATTTAGGTCGGAAATGCAACACAGGAGACTGTTTTCTTGCCTTTCCTATCTTTCCCATTTTACTTTTTGGTTCATAGCCCCCGCTCCGTCTTCAAAGCCAGTGTCACAACATCTCTCTGACCGCTCTTTGGTTGCCACAGCTTGCCCTCTGACCACACCTGGAGAAAATTTTCTAATTTCAAGCTTGCATGTGATTAGGTCAGAGGGTAATTCCCTGTCTCAAGGTCTGTAAATGAAGCACATCTGCAAAATGCTCCCAAGCTAGCATCATCTCTTACTTCCGTCTCTCCTGGACTGCAGCACAGCCCCTTCCATCTGGTCTCCAGTGCTGCACTTTTGCCCACTTTACATAATTTTCTCACAGCAAAATCCAGTTTTGTTTTGCAAATTTTCTGTTTAAGATATCTGCTAGACAATCAAGAGGATTTTACATAGTTGTGGAGTACATAAATGGACCATCGCAACATAACTGGCGTTTAAAACCACAGGGCTAAAGAGATAACCAAAGGAGTGAGCGTAAACAGAGAAGAGGCTGAGAACTGTGTCTTGGGATATTTTAACATTTAGAGATTTCAATAAGGAAGGAATCAGCAAAGACTCCTAATCTGCCTGTGAGATGGAACACTGTGAAACTAAGAGCATGTGGCTTCCTTGAAGTCAAGTGAAAATGTATTTTAGGAAGAATAAAGTAATCAGATGTGTCGAATGTTGCTGAGAAGTTAACAGCTACGAAGATTGTACAGGAGTATTGCCAGTGAATTTGGCAAATGTAAGTAGTGCTCTAAGTAATTTTCGGCGAGTAGATACAAAAGCCTGATTAGAGTGTCACAAGTATGGAAAGGTGCCGTTCATATCATCTGCTGCCAGGTACATCACTGACTGACAGCCCCAGCTGATATTCCTGTAGATTCACCAGCGGATCTATCCTAGGACCAACTTTATGCCAGGCCATTAGCCAGTAGTGGAACTTGGCTGGAGTCAGTGCTGGACTCCTCTAACAGGCAACTTGGACTTAAGGGCTCACCATCAGCCTCACCGAAACATTCTCAGAGATAAGCCGCATGCTGAAATTCTGTCTCCCCAGTCCTTCCTCCCTCCCTGTCCTTTCACAGGCGTTAGACTTGTGTAGTTGCATACAGGCTCTTCCAAGTAGTGCTACCTCTACTTACCCTCCACATGCATTTCTCCCCAGAAATCTTTTACCCGTATAGTTCCATCTTGGTGTTTGCTTTTCGGAGAATCCAAATGAAAACAGAGTAGATTAAATAAAGAGTAGCAGGAGATAAACTTTGTAAAGAGAACCAAATGTGGTAAAACATGAGGTCTCTGCCTAGGTTTGCATAACATTTGGATGTAAGCTAATGCAACATGGTTGTACGCCAATCAGAATTAACTGACAAGGAAGGAGAAACTAATGATGTAGATGACACAGAGGATGATTTCAGGAACAAAGTGCTTAGGTAGGCAAAAGGAAATGCAATCTGGAGGGAGGAGGTGGCCAGTTTCTAGCATCTTCTTCTTTGTACCACCTCCATAGCAGTTCTAGCTCTTCCTAGTGAGAAAGACACCTTCCAGAATAAATAGCTTGAGCACACATTATTTCACTTGATCCTCACATCAATCCTATGATTGGCAAGCATTAGCATCATATGCATAAGAGATGAGAAAACTAACACTCAAAGAGCTAAAGTGAATTTTCAGGGATTCTGAGATTGGGAAAAAGCAGCATAGTTGAAACTACAGTCATGTGTTGCTTAAAGATAAGAACACACTCTGAGAAATGTGTCATTATGTGATTTTGTTGTGCAAACACCATAGAATGTACTTATACAAACCTAGATGGTGTAGCCTACTCTACACCTAGGTTGTACTATAGTCTTATTGGACCACTGTCACATATGCAATTCATAATCGACTGAAATGTCATCATACAAAACATGACTGTATTTCTCTGACTTCCAAGGCCAGGGTTTCCCTTGTTACTACATCCTGTTTCCTTTAAGAAAAGGCAAGAACATAAGTAAAGGGTGTAAATAAAGAGATGAACGAGATGGTTATTCTAGTGTTAGGTGTCAATATGGGAGAGGAGCGGAGCTCGTATTCAGGCGCTTAGGGTTACTCAATAGACAAACCTGTGGGAAAATACGCAGAGACAAGCACCCCATCCAAAGACACTAGTCATCCAGTACAATCCAAGTGTATGGCAATAAGACAGACAGACTGATAGATACTTTAGGCCAGATTTAAGATTTAAAGCTATGGGTAAGGGGAAAGTGTTCAGAGGACTCCTGGCTCCTGAGAACTGTGCAGCGGGTATTTTATGCACACACAATTCAGGCTGTGACCACTGAGTGACTGAAGGCTCTGAGTGAGCAGGGTGCAAGCATGCTGGGATTCAAAGCCAGCTTGAAGGTTCTTGCACAAGGGACTCAGAAAAAGACGAACACGTCAGGGTAGACACTGGGGTGGGAGGGCTGTCATGGGGCAAATGAGATGCTGTTCAAGGCGGGAGAATATGCTTTTCTGTTTCTAAGGAGATACCTGTTATTTGTCTAATGATGAGTGGGAGCTGGTGTCATTTCTCTATGTTTCTGAGTCAAGGGAAGGATAGAGGAGCAAAAAAGGGTTAAATAGGCTCACGGGCCGGGAGAACAGGCCCTTTTTCTTCTTTCATAATTCCTTGATCAAAGGATAAATATGTACTTTCTGATTTGTCTGAACTTTGACATACTTAGTTTTCATACTTCTATCTCAACTCTCCTCTTTCTACAACAATGAACTGTTTTCCCCACTATAGGGACAGAAACAGCACAAGCCCCCACCTTCCTGTGAGAGCCGACGTACTGCACCAGCACTTCTCTCCCACCTCACCTCCTTCACCTCCCCAACCATTGTAAGCGAGACCCTGAAAGTGAGTGCTGGCCCCATATTTTCCTTCTAAGCCCTGTCTCTCTCGGGAAAGGAGGAACAGCCCGCAAGGATATGTAGTAGGACAGAAGAGAGGGCTCCTTGGGGCCAAGTTCCATCACAAAAGAGCAAAACCATCGGATGAGAGGAAGCAGAACTGTACAACTCGGAAGACCACTCCTTCGGCTGGAGTTCTGCTAGCGATTTATCTTTCAGAACCCTGGCCAGGTTGTGAAAAGCATGATCAAGAGAGGAAAACCAAAGCGAATGGAATATGTATTTATATACAAATAGTTATCCTTCAAGGCAAGTTGTTCACATAACTATTTTCTCTCCCTCTCTGGTAGATTTTTTTCTCTGCTCCCAAAATATAATGATACAGGAAGAAACCTTACAGTCACACGGGTGCTCCTTACCTTCTGACTCCGCAGGTACAGTCACACGGGTGCTCCTTACCCTCTGACTCCACAGTTACAGTCACACGGGTGCTCCTTACCCTCTGACTCCGCAGTTACAGTCACACGGGTGATCCTTACCCTCTGACTGCGCAGTTACAGTCACACGGGTGCTCCTTACCCTCTGACTCCGCAGTTACAGTCACACGGGCGCTCCTTACCCTCTGACTCCGCAGTTACAGTCACACGGGTGCTCCTTACCCTCTGACTCCGCAGTTACAGTCACACG